>ML778083.1:378602-404462 GCA_009831015.1 Picea engelmannii | reverse complement strand
TAATGAATGGGATACTAATGATCCCAAGATTGAAATATAAAATGGAGAATGTGAACATGTTCATGGCATGTTTCAAGATAAAAATACTAGAAAACTTAAAAGAAGAGAAATAATACCATGTTGAATTGATTGTCGACCTCCTTATCCTCATGCACAGGCTTAAAATGGCATTCCATCCTCCTCCTCTATCCAGCATGCCCTCGATCCATACCTTATCCTTGCGTTACCTCCTCATTTCCCTAAACATCCTTCTCCTTCTCCTCACACGTAGGTCAACCTCCTTCTCCTCTTCCAGGTGCCCTCTTCTTTTCCCTCGACCTCCTTCTCCTTCTCCTCAACCTCCTCCTTCTTCTCCTTCTCCTCACATTCTCTCCTCTCTGACCTCAAACTCCTTCTTATTTTCCTCCTCCGCTTGCCCTCCTCTCATCCCTGACCCCATTCTCCTCCTCTTCATGCCACCTACATCCTCTGCGTGCCCTAACCTCCTCTCCTTCTCCTCTGTGTGCCCTAATATCCTCTCCTTCTCCTATGTGTTCCCTCCTTCTCCTATGCGTTCTCTAACCTCATTTGTGTGCCCTAACCTCCCCTCCTTCTCCTCTGTGTGCCCTCCTCTCTACTCTGAGATCAACCTTATCCGACTCCAGCTAGCTCGCGCGAGAGTTGAAATGTGTTTTTTTGTTTTTCAAACTTATGTTTTGTTATTTGTTTATTTTTTGGTATTTTTTTTTTCTTTTTTCTTTTTATTATAGTTATATATAATATAATATATATATATATATATATTATAATTTATATATTATATAATATATATAATATTATATTACATAATATTGTCCCAAGTCTCGGAGACAAAAACATCTCTAATCATGTTATTGCCTCTTAGGGTTGAGAACTAAGTTGTCTCGATGAAGGTTTTTCCTTCGTGTAAAGGATGGAGGACCACCATAACGAATGTTCATTAAAATAAAAACCAAATATGAGACTTTGTATTCCGTCGATAGTTCGAGACCTTGTTTTATTATAGTACTCGAATAATCTATTTGGTGCATGAAACCTCAAGGTTGGATGTGTATTACGAGGATTTCCATATAGACCTTCAACATGCAACAAAAATTCTAATTTACTTTGTGAAGTTCTTACCACCCTCCATACTTTCCCCAAAAATGATATAAATAGATTTCTCTCTAAATGATATAAATATATAAATATAGTCCATTGCATTGATCATTAATTTATATTCCTCTCTAATGGTGAGAAATAAATCATTAGCAAAATTCCCAGTGACAAACTACTTGATTCCTTGTTTACAGAGAGGGATGTATTTAATAAAAAATTAACCTATAATGTGAAAGATCAAGTAGACCAAGGCTTCTATTACCATCACATAAATTTCAATTTCCAACATAGGTCCTTGTCAAATATAATGGGTTATCCCTACTTCTTCTTATTTATATATGTTGATGGAGAGATACATCATTGCTTATAAGAATATTTTCCATGGCTCTAGGGAGCAAGTGGAAAACTTCAAGAGCCTTAAGCATGACCAGGATGAAGGGAGCCTTGACCATATCATGGGCCTTTTCAAAGTTAATTTAAAAAAATAAAGTATTGAGTCATGAGCATCTAGCCCATTCTGCTCCTTCCCATGTTGCTAGGATATTCAATTTTTAACAAAAAAATAATAGTTCATTATTTAGAGACATGCATTTTGTTAGTAAAATCATGGCCAAATCACCTCTCATTGCAGATCACCTCTCACATAAATTTCAATTTCCAACATAGATCCTTGTCAAATATAATGGAGTAGCCCTTCATGTTCTTATTTATATATGTTGATCGAAAGATACATAATTGCTTCTAAGAATATTTTCCATGGCTCTAGGGAACAAAGGGACAAATTCAAGAGTCTTAAGCATGACCAGGATGAAGGGAAACTTGACCATATCATGGGCCTTTTCAAAATTAATTTAAAAAAATAAAGTATTGAGTCATGGGCATCTAGCCCATTCTGTTCCTTCCCATGTTGCTAGGATATTCAATTTTTAACAAAAACTTAATAGTTCCTTATTTAGAGACATGCATTTTGTTAGTAAAATCATGGCCATATCACCTCTCATTTCAATCACGTCTCATTTCAGATCACCTCTCACATAAATTTCAATTTCCAACATAGATCCTTGTCAAATATGATGGAGTAGCCCTTCATGTTCTTATTTATATATGTTGATGGAGAGATACATCATTGCTTCTAATAATATTATCCATGGCTCTAGGGAAAACGGGGATAAATTCAAGAGCCTAAAGCATGACCAGAATGAAGGGAAACTTGACCATATCATGGGATTTTTCAAAGTTAATTTAAAAAAATAAAGTATTGAGTCATGAGCATCTAGCCCATTCTGTTCCTTCCCATGTTGCTAAGATAATCAATTTTTAACAAAAACTTAATATTTCATTATTTAGAGACATGCATTTTGTTAGTAAAATCATGTCCAGATCACCTCTCACATAAATTTCAATTTCCAACATAGATCCATGTCAAATATAATGGAGTAGCCATACTTCTTCTTATTTATATATGTTTATGGAGATACATCATTGCTTCTAAGAATATTTTCCATGGCTCTAGGGAACAAGGGGACAAATTCAAGATCCTTAAGCGTGACCAGGATGAAGGGAAACTTGACCATATCATGGGCCTTTTCAAAGTTAATTTAAAAAAATAAAGTATTGAGTCATGAGCATCTAGCCCATTCTATTCCTTCCCACGTTGCTACGATATTCAATTTTTAACAAAAACTTAATAGTTCATTATTTAGAGACATGCATTTTGTTAGTAAAATCATGGCCAGGTCACCTCTCATTTCAATCACCTCTCACATAAATTTCAATTTCTAACACAGATCCTTGTCAAATATAATGGAGTATCCCTACTTCTTCTTATTTATATATGTTGATGGAGAGATACATCATTGCTTCTAAGAAGATTTTCCATGGCTCTAGGGACCAAGGGGGAAAATTCAAGAGCCTTAAGCATGACCAGGATGAAGGGAAACTTGACCATATCATGGGCCTTTTCAAAGTTAATTAAAAAAAATAAAGTATTGATTCATGAGCATCTAGACCATTATGTTCCTTCCCATGTTGCTAGGATATTCAATTTTTAACAAAACCTTAATAGTTCATTATTTAGAGATATGTATTTTGTTAGTAAAATCATGGCTATAGAAAATATATTCAAGAAAGACACATTTATTATGTATGGTTATTGGTTTCTTTTTTCTTCCAAAATTAGTCATATAGAAACTTGAGTGCTTAGAGGTTTTTTATTCTCTAAAAATGTGGTGGACCATGCATTGTCAATATTGGTTCCATGGAGCATATTTTCCTTGCCTAAAAAAGCCAAAGGCCTCATATAAAATAATATAATTATGCATGGAGGAAGCATGTCAAGAAAGCAGATAGTGAGTTCAATGATTGGTGATGAACCTTGAAAAAGATTGACCTAACACATAATTGTTAAAGGAAAATTTAGATCTAAAATAAATATACTTTTCACTCTTAATGATGTGAATGTTTCTTCAAGTGATTTTAGGATTGGTGGTTCTTTTGCACCAATTATAATATTTTGGGAAGAAAGGGAGAAGGTGGTTTCAACTCTTACAACTATTGAGAATCTCAAAAAAAAATAAACAAAGGACCAAACCTAGGTTTGAAAAACCACAAAAGCTACCTGGAAGGAAAAGGAATGGGTTTATGGTGGATAGTTCTACAAACATGGTGGTTTCCACAAGTTGTGACAACAAATGGGTTACTAGTAGGTCTATTGCAATGGTAAGGAAGAACATGAGAGTTATTGAAAAGCATCAACTATGGTTGTAAAAAGTACCTAGATCTACACCATATGAAAGTTGTGTGAAATGGGCAATTAGGTTGGGGTTTGTCATGCAATTTACAAAATTTGAACAACCTATTTTAAGAAAGGGTGAACTAAAAGGGAAAACAAAGAGAAAATAGTTGCAATGATGGAGGTAGCACATGAGAAAAAACCTATAATAGACTATAGGCTATTAACAATGAATCAATAAAGCCGAAATGTTCACCTGTAATGACTTCAAATGATAATTTTTATAGGTTACTCACCATTTTTGGTTCCCTTGCATGTGCCCTCATGTGCCCTCAACTACTCCCCTTGGTCACGTGTCGACAAATCAATGATTCCACTAAATTAGGGTTTATGGTTTACATGATGAATTGATGATGGAAGAAAGTGGGTGTGTGAGTCAAATTTGAGTCTAAAAACCCTCCCATATCGTTAAGGCATGCAGATATTCTATCCATGTCAAACTTCAATGCATTCAGAAACAATTTGAAAAAATTTCAATGTTGGCCCCATTCACAGGTCATTGTTGCCCGTGTCTAGTCCTAGTACAATTTCCTTGTAAAATTTGTATAAAATATTTGGAGAATGATGATTTTGAAGGTGTTAGTCCTATTTCTACACACCACAGCCAGATCACCTCTCATTGACAATATGTGTATTGATCCCTTTTCGTTATGGGTTGTTAGTATTTTCAATTGCACACACCTTTCAATCTAGTCAAAGTTCAATTAATGTCTCTTGTTACTGTAGGGTTATAAAACCTCATGATCCCATTTCCCATATGCCTCCAACCTTGTGATATAATGATCGTTGGGTGACAAGTGCCATGAAGGGTGATGACTAAGATTAGGGGAAACTTTCAATTCAAGGCTAGGAATGACTAAGCCCACATCAAGTGAAGGAAGAAAATTAAGAAGGTACATGTGTTGTCCCATTCCATTTCAACAACAACGCATCCATTCATTGGGAACAAATCGATGAATGCACTAAATTATGGTTTATGTTTTACATGATGAATTGATGATGGACATACCTACATCGTTGGTATGATTAGGCACAGTTGCACAGATCTCCTCTTGGTTTCGAGAATAGTTCATTCTCTACTAAACAGGGGAAACCACGTGAAGGTGGAAGCTCTAATTATGCCCCCCTCCCCCCTCACATCACTCTCAATTTCCCCATATTACCTAATTTGAAATTCTAAAGAACATGTATCATATACTATATTATACAAAATAAAAACATATAAAGATCATATAAAAGATATAAACACATACCTCTTCTTTTCAAAAATTAAATATTAGTCATCTTCTTCTTCATCCAGCTCAACATATGTATCAGGATCTATTTCAAAATCAATATTGGTGAAAGGCTCATTCCTATCAACATCATCATCAATGTCATTTTCGCTAATATAGTTATCGATATCGTCATCTCCTACATTTGGATGATCAAATTCTTTAACTTCTTCATCTGACACATTGACTACATGAGCCACTTGCTATTGATCTGCATAATCATGATCTTCTTCCTCATTATTATATTCATCCTTGGATACATGATTATACTTTATTGGTCTTCCTCTTGGATCATATCTAACAACGTATGACCAACCTTATTTACCAAGTACCTCTGAGTAAAATACTTGCTCATATTGAATTGGAAGAACATAAGGCTCTATACCCAGTTCAAATGCACTTGTATTAATCATGGTAAATGCATTATCATGCTCAATAATAGTTCTTTCAGAATCACGTTCATGCATCCGTAGCATGTACCATTTAACCTCAAACAAAACTATTTTAAAGGAATAAAAATCACACTCAATTATATCCTCCAAATGGCCATAGTACCTATTCTTAGTTTCTTCTGGATTTTTGTCACTTCTAGAGGAAATGTTGGTGACCTTAAACACTGCAGTTATCCCACAATCCGAGGTTTTCATCTTATCATCCAACATTTTGATACAAAATTTACGACCATTACACCACATAGCCTTGTTATGTTTCAACTACAACATGGAAAACAAGTAAAAAATACATTTCCAATTAATAAAACTCATATAGGACTTAGTAAATATATATTTCAAAAATTAAACAAACCAAATACATTGAAAAATTGGGAAAAAACTAGGAAAATGTTGGTAAACAATTTAACTTGCATGTTTATCTTTTAAACCAAAGGCTAAATAAACTTCCCTTGATGTAAGATCAGGAAATTGATCTCAATGACGATGCGTTGTTTTAATCATCTTACTCACCCCTTCCCATGATAACCTACCGAAGTATTCTTTAGTATATTCTATCCAATGCTCCATCCAATCAAGGTTGTTTGCAATGTATAAATGTAAAGCATCCCACTCTCGAGCAACTATATGATAGAATACAAATTTAATATCATTAATTAGCTATTGTTAATAAAGGAATAATTTAATAAATGTGCAATATATTAAATCTACGTCAACATCTAATAATTACCTTTCACAGTCCTCATTTTACCTTTCCCCAATAGGACCTCCTCTTCAAATTTGTTGATGGAGTCGAGATGCCAAATGCGAGGCACATTCATATTTTATACTAATTTAGGTAGATATTGACTAATATACACCATGCATTGATATACCATATATCCCTCAACTATAGAACCCTATGGACATGCTCTTTGTCTAACAAAAGCCTTCAGTGACTTCAACTGCCTCTCCACCATCCACATCGACCTTGTGTGTACTGGTCCACATAATTCAATCTCCTTAACTTGGTGTATGAGGTAGTGTTCTTGTACGTTGAAACATGTTGGAGGTAGATACTATTGCATTTGACACATTAGTCGGGGAATTTCTCTGTTCCAATACCTTGTATATTTTTTATGTATTTCTTTTGATGATAGCCACCTACAAATGTCAATGCAATAAAATAATATCAAGGCATACATAAATTTGCAGATAAAACATAATATGTCAATAAGTTCCGCTACAAATCACATAAGAAGTAAATTTTCCTTATAAAACAATACTTACCTCATGTATTGTCCAAAGTACATAAATAATTTTTTTTATGTTGTTGTCAAAGTCGTATGGGAGAGATAAAGGTAGAACATACTGTAACAAAAAAAAAAAAATTATTATTTTTTTCCAAAAAATGTGTACCAATAAGGAAATATATTATAACCTACTAGTTACCTTAATGAATGTATGTCAGTCATGTGTTTTAACCCCACCAAAATCACCTTTTTTCGTTAAGATATTTTGTATGTTCGACGGAACCCCCGTTGAAAACCTAATTTTTCGAATAAACTCTTTTACAATATTGCTCTATTGCTCCATCAATAACCAAGGAAGACTAGTATTCTGTTCACGATCATCACCATTAGAATTAATAATAACACTTTTCAATGTGTGATTAGCTTCCTGGATGCCACAACAAATCTTTCCAATTCTCTCATCGTCATTCCTTCCATCTAATATTCACCATAACAATTTTGTTGTGTTCTTCTCAATATGAATTGTATCAAACAAATGAACTATTTGTAGGTGCTTGTAGTATGGAAATCTACTGAATTGCATCGAGTAACTTTTCATTCCTCGTGGAAGCCCATTCATGCCTTAACGACATTCATGAAACATCAACAAATTGAAATTAACACTAATTAATGGGACAAAATGAAATTAATACTAATGAAATTAACCAAAGATTTATATAATATGTCATACATAAATAATTTGCATACTTTGATGATTTCTAATATATTCCAACTTCCATAGGCGAGGTGTCATTCTTCGTGGTTTTTTCCATTTTCTTCTTTACCATTGAATTTTTCTTTGTCTGTAGTTCGATAACTATGGTTCTTAGGCAGAAAGTGACTATACTCATCAAACACTTCCTTTCCTAAACTCCTTGAATGACGCAATTTTATCCTCGAACCACAAACTAGGCATGCAAATTTACCCTTTGTTTGAAGACCTACAAGATATATGAATTAATGTAGCGTCAAATTAGAGTTACAATTTAAAATAATGCATGATATTTTCAATATATATATATAATATTAAATCACAAAATAAAGTAACAATATACCACAAAAATGTGTTAACTCGGGATCATCATGAAATGTCCATGATAGTATTCCATGGAATTGAAATCGTTTTTTCCCTATTGGTCTAGAGATGTCATACATAGTGACGCCAACCCATAACTTCAACAACTCATCGATAAGAGGCTCAATATATACATTCATATTTTTGACCTGGTACCTACCTAATTGGTTCAACATACTGCATGATTAATTATACTTATCTAGATGTAGTTATATATAAACTAAATAATTACCATGCATGAAACAAAGAAATGACATATTTTGTCATAATTTAAAGCAAATAAAACATAATTAAATACCTGGAACAATCATTGCCAACATTGTGTGCTCTCTCTTGATCGACATCCAAGGAGGAAGGTTATTGTTTATAACAAAAACAAGCCACGCTGAGTAAGTAGAACGAAGCTCTCCAAATGGATTGACACCATCAACTGCCAACAAAATCCTAACATTACGAGGTTCTTCTTTAAAAATTGGCCACTTTTCTTCAATGTACTTCAATTCAGAACCATTTGTAGGAATTTGAAGAACATCGTCTCAACTTTTGTTCTTTGCATGGAAATCCATAAACGGTGCTATACTTTGGCACCTGAACAACCGTTGGAAACATGGAGTTATCGGAATATAACGAAGAAATTTGTGAGGCACCTTCTTTGACACTTTATCAGTTCGATATCTACTTATTTGACATTGTGGGAATTCATTTTCTGATGCATATTGTCCATAATATATGATATGATCATTAGGACATGCATCAATAGCTGATAGTCCATTCCATTTTCTTTCATAATCACGGATATTTCTCGATATGTGTGTGGAAAAATATTTGACGTCGGTAATAGAACTTCACCTAACAATCTACAAAATTCTAAACAATAAGTCAATGTAAACAATATTAATCATCAATATCGCATCCAATATACTAATTTACAAATTAGAAAACAATAACAATATAGGAAAAAATTGAACCTTTTAAGAATTTCTATACATGTAGGCATAAATAATTAACAAATTAAATACCTTAGTATCTGTGTGAGGCATGTGTTTAATAAACCATTCAAAACCTTTAGGTTCACCAACAACAATATAGCAGATAAAAGATTTTTTGTTGAGCCTTCATAAAGAGGTTGACATGATAAGCCAAGTAAGACCCATTGAATTAGTAACACCCATCCACATACCCTTTTCCATAGAATATACTAACTAGATCCGAAAACCAAAGACATGAAATATGGTACTACACATATAATATATTATCAAGGAAAAAACAAGCTACATGAAATTTGGACATTTGAACAAAAATTTACAAGTTAAATGAGTACATCATTTAAAAAAGAATACTAACCTTGCAAGTTCAAAATCCGAGCTATGTAGATCGAGAATTGGATTTTTTCAACTGGTGGGTGACAGAAAAAATAAACAGCTCAATCAAAAGCCATGAACAATGCGCAACTATAGAAATTGTGTCACAAAGTCTCTTAAAGTCAGGTATATATAGATCAACTAGTCAACAAGCCATTAACACTGACCAATGAGATAAGAAAACAATTTGTGGCAATAGCGACGAACTTTCATGGCAATAGTGATGAAATTTTGTGGCAATAGCGATGGAAATCCTAACCAAGTTAAAAAACCTATTCATGGCTATATCGATGAATGTTCGTGGAAATATCGACGAAAATCCCTCCCCATTTAAAAAAAAAATGAAAATAATGGAAACGTAGAAACATTTCGTGGAATAATCCACCCATATGTAGTAGTGAAAAGCTATATATACTTGCAACAAGTTCTCAACAAATAAGCAAAAACAAGAATATGGTGGAAATATAAAAGGTTATCATATTAGATAGTATAATCCATGAATATACATAACAAATACACCCATGGATAATAATTCATATATTTTCAAGACATCAATTGGACGGGAAGAGAGTATTTCTATTAATGAATGATTAGTAGAAGTGAAAATATTATAGACTTTCATGTCGACATGGTTCGGAACCAAGAAACTGAGTTCCTTCCAGCTGGGCCTCCACCACTTCAATCCTCCACCAAAGACAAGCTCATAGAAGGGAGACAATGAGGTTCTCCATCAATAAGGTAAGATATCTAGGGCTGAACACTATGTTCATACTTAAAGGACAAAGGGATGCAGACTCAATATGAAGTAACTAATTTCTCCATAGTAACTTTTCTCTCAAAGTTGAATTCTTTCTCCTTTTCCATAGCTCTGGATTGGACTCTTTATAGCCTTCAAAATGAAACTGAAGGGCCAAGTCGAAATGTTTCTAGTATATGGAAGGCCAAGGATCAAATATCTTAGGTCGTGAAATGGAAACCTGACATTTAATTTTGATTTTCTGGCACAAATCCTGATGTACGTGGGTTGTAGTGGGGAAACCTACGTATATGATTTCGGTATAGTGTGCAAGATGCGTATAAGTGGAATTTTTTTTATTTTTGTCTCTGGATTCCAGTAACAGGGAAGACAAGTCTGCATAGGGAAATGGAATAAGGCCCTCTCTACAAGATTTCATAGGGTGAGGCAAATCTTGTTCTAACAAGTTGTAACTGAGCAAGTGTACCAGGTTGGTACAATTTGATTCAAAAATTTGGTTGAAAGTAAGGGACATGAAGATTCATGTTTTGAGGTTGAAGAAATCTCTGTATGGATTGAAACAAGCTCTGAGATATTGTTTATTTTCCTAACGAGCTTTGGATTTACCAAGAGCAAATCTGATCCTAACCTTTACTTCAAGGTTATGAATGATGAGCCAATTATATTGCTACTATATGTGGATGATTTATTCTTGAAAGGAGAATAAAATATCATCATATATTGCAAGAAGAAGTTCACTACAGAGTTTGTGATGAAATACCCAGGCCCGATGCATTATTTATTAGGTCTTCATGTTTGGAAGAGCCGAAATAAGACCTTCCTTAACCAAGGGAAGTATGTAGCTGAAATGCTAAAGAGATTTGAAATGTTGGAATGTAAAGCCATGAACACCCATCGAAACAAATTTGAAGCTCCTGGTTGATACTTCGTCAGATTTGGTTGATGCTACTCTATAGAGACAAATTATTGGATCATTGATGTATCTGATGAATACTAGGCCAGATATATGCTTTGTTGTGAACACCTTGAGTCAGTATCTAGTGGAACCCAGACGTGTTCACCTTGTATCTGAAAAGCATGTGATGAGATACCTTAAGGGTACGTTGGATTATGGTCTTTGTTATATTGGAGATCATGACTTCAGACTATATGGTTATACTGATTCAGATTGGGGTGGAAGTGCTTCATATAGAAAGATCACTTTAGGATGTTGTTTTAGTTTGGGTCAGCCACGACTACATGGAAAATCAATAAGCAATCAATTATTTCTCTCAGCACAACAGAAGCAGAGTACATTGCATTATGTTCCACTAGTTTTGAATCCATATGGCTTTAGAAGTTGTTGACAAGTCTGTTCGATGTGGAGATGGAATCCATCATGATTCTATTTGATAACCAAGGTTGCATAAAGATTATGGAGAACCCAATGTTCCATGATAAGTCGAAGAACATAGAGATTTGGTACCACTACATTTGTGATATGGTGCAGAGGGGAGATGTAAAGCTCCAATATGTTGGCACAAATGAGAAGGTTGTAGATGTGTTGACCAAGCCTATGTCTCATGTGAAGTTTTATTACTTTTAACACAAGGTTGGTGTAGTCCGAAAGGACCTCCCTCGAAAGGGGGAGTTATGCTGATTATACTATGGTATCTTGACCAACAACAGGAAACTCCGTTAGGATTTTATATCCTAGGGGATTGATCATCCCTAGGAAGATCCAAAAGGTCTGGCAAGGACGGTCTATTAGAGTACGTATGCATGTATATGCCAGCTATGGTCAATAGTGGTAGCTCCGTTAGTATTTTATATCCTATGGAATCTTATGACTCATGGGAAAATCCTGAAGGTCCGGTAAGAACGGTCTATCATAGTACCACATGGTAGCTTGTTAGTATTTTATATCCTAGGGAATCTTATGATTGCTTTCTAGATCCCGAAGGTTTGGTAAGGACGTTCTACCAGAGTGCCACAAATTTTGTTATGGATACACCTACCTCATTTTGTTGCCACATGTTGATGATGTTGTTCCAACTTCATGTTGTTGATGTTGTTGTTCCAGCTTCATGTTGTTGATAATGTTTTTCCGACTTCGTGTTGTTGATGATATTGTTCCAACTTCGTGTTGTTGATGATGATGATGTTACTCCAACTCCATGTTGTAAACGATGATGATATTAGTGTTGATAAAAACTTTCGATGATTTATAGATGTGTCAGTCAGTGTTCCAGATGTTGATGATGATGTTTCCTTATCGTTCTCTTGATGATGTCATATTGATTCATGTTAGTATAATACCCTTCTCGTTAAGGGGGAGTGTTGAAATATTGTAACTTCGAAGAATATTCTAATTATATTTGAGTTATTATTGTATAGATCAAATCCCCTTTTGGGGAATTGATCAAGTCAGGTCTTATATAAGATAAAATCCCCTTTTGTGGATTGGTCAAACTATATTTGTATGGTGGTAATTTTAAATTCGACCCCTAGTATTTATAAAGTGGTTTTAGCCACTTCTATGAGAAGTCAACTCCACCAAGTGAAGAGACACAACCCTAGCACCACCTCAACTTGTATTTATATGTGAGGATGGTGTCTCATTTGAACACACTCACTCACTCATATAGTGCGCATATATTGAAGGAAGTTATAGTTGCAGGATGAATGAGAAGAGAGGCACATGGTCAATCTTGGTTTATATTTGGTGTTTTGGTCTTAGTCTTGGCATTGCATTGGAAATATATTATTGAGGAATTTTTTGCTGGGTTTTCTCCCCCATGAGGGTTTCCCAGGATAAATGTTGCATAACCTATGATTTATTTCTTTCAGTGATCCTCTTTATGTTGTTGTTTTGGAAATGCATTTAATTCTCATGTAATTTGGAATTAACCTAATAACAACAATAAATCTCAACATCACTAAGGCTCTTTTTAACCAATATTCTATGTAATATTTCATTGATGAAATATTTATCTCATGTATAATTTTATATCAAATAACATGCCTTATAACTCCCTTAAATCATATGAAAGTTGATGAAGGGAAGCTTCAATATCTTCATTTTTATTTACGTAATTCACCAACCGAATTTCAATTTCATTTTCATGTATTCTATTATACTATTAAAATTTTCAGTTGATACCCCTTTAAAATTTCCACGCGCTCTTCAAATTGTAGCCTTGTCATAAAAATAGAAATTATTATCAACTTTGAATCATGTACTTCCCTTGTGCTTCCTTCTAAGTATGTTTTAGTTAATCTACAATACAAATATTCTTTTTTGGTAACCAAAACATCATCACAATCATCCAAGATTTCTCTGAAAATATTTATCTTTTTAATCCAACACACCTTTAACTGTTTTATTCGAGTAGGATAAGTCAAATACTCTTCTTCTTTTTTTTAAATCCCTCATATTGGAAACTTTGAAGATAAAAGTGGTGACAACATCTTTATAAAATACTTCTTCATTTTTTAAATCACTTTGAAGAAATTATCTGAAGATATTTATCTTAGAACCAAAAGAAACAATAGTTCTTCCCATATGACATGCATCCAGGATAAGAGACATTCACTTTTGGGTATTTTCTTCAAAAAAAATTCTATCTGCAACCAATAAAATTGATGTTCCTTTCAATTTCAAATATAATGTTCTAGGTTGAATAGTAGCCAACGAGCTTGCAAGCATAGGTGGTGGCATCAATGTATATTTCAATTCTTTAAATATTTCTTTTAATCATGCATTTTCTACTTCCATATCATCAATTGATACATCTAGAACATCATCAGTGATTTTGTGAATTTTGGCAATCCTTGATGCCGAGACTCTATTTAAGTTCATCTCTGAATGTTTAATTCTTTTTCATTTTGAATTGACATGTTCTAAACCCATATTTTTCAAATCTTTATCAAATGACGCGCTATGATGGGACAAAGACTCTTCTTCATAATAACCCGTTTCTTAGACTACCACTTCTTTCTCTGGATGAATTCTTTATTCGTCATATGGAAATTGAATGTATTCAATGTTGGCATCAAGTTCCATGTCTTGGAGAAGAACTTCATCTTCATGTATATACTCTTTTGATTCTTATTCACTATTATACCTTTTTCTTTTATACACTGGTAATTTATGACTTTTTTTAATATTATTTTAATGATGATTAGGATCATCATCATCTCCTAAGTTATCAATTGAATGTTTTTTTATTTTCTTGAATAACATTTTGGGAATGTCTTTTGGGCATGCCATTTTTCTGTGGTGAACTCTGAGACTTTCTACTTTTCTCATTTGCAACTCTTCCATGCCACTTGTGTGCTTCCTTTGTGCTTATTATGCTTTAAAGATATCCAACTGGTATTTCTTTAGAATTATTTTCACATTTTTTCTCCTCTCCAAAAATATAGGTATTTATATATGAAACATTAAATTCAACCAAAGTCATGTGGTTCATGAAAGACTGTAAGGGATCAAACCCTTTCACCAAATATGCCACTCTTAAATTGTACTGATCAAATTGAGTCGCAAATTCATAAATTTTTGAAGCATTGTTTACTGCCATTTCACCAACTTTCCATGTCAATTGAATGAATTGATTTTTCTTTCGTTGAGTAAAGAAATATGCCCAAAATCTGTATTTCCTACTAACTTTTTTTATGAACATTTTGTCTGATACATAAAACAAGAGATAAATTGGGGGTTCCCTGTCCAACAAGAAATTATTATTATACTATATTTTCATTAGATTAAAATGTTCCCCTTTGGTATAAGAATGAAGGTGCTTCCAATGAAAACCTTGCAGTATTCTTTCCAAACATGAGCCTTTTAAAAGAAGATAAAAAGGAATTATAGAATTCATAGAAATGACACATTTCTTTCTGTTTCTAGAGAGAAAGATACCATGTGTAAACCGGATCTATTTTAAGATCAAATTGTTTCGATAAATTCAACCCTTGAAATCCATGACACTCGATAATTGCAAAGACCAAATATTCAGACATGCAAAATTTCCTTTTTTTTTTAAAGTTTGATAGTTGAGACGATATTTCTACAGATATAATTCTCAACTAGTCAAAAATTATTTTTCCTTAAATAGAATAATACAAAATATAAAGGGCCAACCGGGGAATAGTAGCAATAGAATCCAATCCAAGTATGCTATCGATAAACCAATCCATTTCTTTATACAATGTTTTTAGTTGGATGACCTGTATTACTAATAAATCCTTCAACATTGTCTCCTAGTCTTCAAGATATTGTGGTAACACATCCCTACCACTGTTTTTATCTTTAATGAATATGTTGGATTCTTCAACCTTGAATATTGTTGTTGGATTTGGAAACTTAATCATCTGACTAAAATTTGGCGGTGCTAGAGAGACTGGTGAACATCCATTCATTTTAATAATTCTCTGATCCTTTTCAAAATTATCAGTGCGCCATGTCACCAAATATTTGGTACAAAAACCTTTGGAACCCACCTTGCTTGGACTATCCTAGATGTCCAGATATTATTAACATTCCTTTCTTCCGACGGTGATGAAGCATAAGACCTACAAATTTTTGACCAGTGGTTATGTGGGTTTTATCGCACAAAAGTATTCAGTGTGTCACTATAAAATCTCTCCCTTCTTCTCTCCATATGTATTTAAAACCTTCTCTTCAAAGCATGGAAAATACTTCTACAATTACAAAATAATTCCTCCTTTTTAGTATTAACATTGAAGCATTTGTTTTGGAAGACGAGTTAGGAGAATTTAATTTTTAAATTATGAGGTTAGTCTTGAGGAAAATTCCATTTAATAATGGTCCTTTAATATTTAACCATATATTGAATTTCCATAACCATGCATTAAATTCTTTCTTGGTTATTGTGACATGGGAAAGAACTCTTGACGGATCGGAAACATATTTGTATCAATAATTAGATAAAATAAATTCCTCTTCTGAGGTTTTAGAATTGTTTCTAAATGAGACTAAGTATTGGATATCAGGTGGATGGAGAAAGAAAAACTTTTCAACATGATGAATGAAGTCCTGCTTCTGTGGTTGCGATAGAGATTTCAAAATAAAACCTAGTATGAAAAAATAGACAGGAGGAGAAAAGGAAAGGAGAATTTGAAGATATGTTTGGTATTGCTTCCACAATTCTTGAAATTTTACTAAGTATGAGACCAGGGGCATATAAATTTACAACTATAAATTAAAAATAAATTGCATCCTCGTGATCCTGCCATTCTGTGGAGCATATGAAAAGTGGTTAAATATTGGTGGGTTTTTCCACCATAGATCAAAATTTTCTAAGTATGAAATACAAAAGAGAAAAAAGGTATATGACTTAGAAGAAAATAAGATAAAAAACTGGCTCCAACTATAGGATTGTAATCCCTTGTGGGTTTCTAAGAATCCAGAATCTCTCCAATTGAGCATGGAGTTAAAAATTAAATGATAATGTACACAACAAAATAAATAAAACTATGTACATATGAGAAGAAATATGATCAAGAAAAGAAACTCTTAAGATGTTGGCCATTGATTGGAAACATCTGTATTGTCCCCTTCATGTCTTTGAGCAGATAAGAGTTAAAACCAATAATTTTTTCAATGACATAATGACCAATCCATAGTGCTTCAAGCTTTGTATGCAAAGAAGGATTTTCTTTGTCTTTGTTCCACAATAAAACTAATTCCCCTTTTTGGAAAAAAACAATTGTTGCTCCTTGGTGAAAGTATTTCTTGACAATATGATGTCTTTGATTCATTCTTTTTAATGTTGTGGATATTTGTTCCTTCAATTTGATCAATTGATTGTACCTTCTGTATAATGGAGATATTTCTTCAATATCTTCAATATTTACAGCATTTGTCAAAGCGTTTTGTTTGGACTCAGAAATGTCGTATTTTCATCCACCTTTCCCTTCACCACTCTTCACATTTCATCGCCCCATTAACCTTTCATGACACCATTTTCATAATTAAATATGGGTTAAACCTTATTATTTTCCAAATAATTTATTTTAGTATTAAAAGGGAATTTGTGATTAAATATTAGAAAATTGACATGTTTTCATATATATCTCAAAAATGTGTGAGCTTTATCATGTGTAGGAATATATGAAGGATTAATTCAAAAAGACTTCTCAAATACTTCTTCCACCCTTTCAATATTTGAGGAGATAATTCAAGCTTATTCTAAGGAGAAGATCATGGAGATTTGGTTGTCATATCTTATTCAAGATATATGAGAGATATGTGTCAGGATTTGAAGGGATAATATTTTGTAATAATGGAAAATTGGTTGAGAGAGTGCCCTCTCTTCAAAGATCTCATGTATAAAAGAGAGTGCCCTCTCTTCATGAGAGGGGGGAGAATTATTATGATGTAAGATTGGTTCTTAGGAGAGAATTGTTATGATGTAGATTGGATTCATGAAAAGACTCTTTTTGTAAACCTACTTGTTGAAGATTAATGAAAGTTTGAATTCAGTGATCTTGTGTCTCGTAGAAGTTAGCATCTTCTGATCTAAATATTCCATGTTGGCATTGACAAGGGTCACCGATCCAACTTAGTAAGCTCCTTGTAAATTGTTAGTGTAGAATTTCATTTCATGTACCTGTTATTTTGATTTCATGTTATTTTGTTTGATTTCACTATTCAAATTTGTTGCAAAGTGTGATAATGTAGGAATAGTTGGATCTCCATATTTCACCATACATGATATTTAATGGAGCATCCCACTACACTTAGATTTCTTTTCTAGAATTGATTAGATTACACCTTGCTAACACATGCACAATCAAGACCTCCATCTCTCACCCTACATGCACGTATAAAGGAATGTTGCGAATGTGCAAAGTGTTAATTATTGTTAGTTTAGTTTCTCTAGGGGATAGAATCAAAGTTCATCTTTTCCTTTCATGAGCCATCAATGAATAGGTCCATCACCTGAGTAAGAGTTTGAATCATATTTACTTTATGAGTTTTGCCTTCCAACTTTCGAATTGTGTGAAGATTTTCATTTTTAAAAGTGTGTTGGTTTCTAAATGGTTTTCTTATCTAACCTATACTAAACAAACATAGGAACCTGTTTGTCATTGGCACATATAGTGCATCAATTCTACTGATTACGAATCCCAGTTGATGATTTATGTTTGGTAATATATTATGCATATAATTGCACCAAGATTTTGGCATCGTTGTCGGGGAATTGTAAACGGTAATAGGTAGCATTTCAATTAGATTTCTTTAATGATTTTGGATTGGTTTTATGGACGACCTAAGGGTGAAGAGAAGATGGTAAGACAAGAGGTAAGAACCTGCACATCCACTTTAGTGGGGTTGCTCCAAAGTTAGGTTGTCCTCTCCCTTTTATGCAGAAGTGTGTTTCTCCTTATTTTATGCAAAAGTGTGTTTTTATTTATGCAAATTTAGTTTTTATTTATGATGAGATAACTTGTGTAAATTGATAACCTGGTGACAACAGGGTCCTAGTAATGCAAGGAGTTCAAGTTTGGCGTGTTTTATTTTTACAAATAGTTTTGATTTCTTAGTTTTAAAATTCAAATCTTTGATGATAAATCATTCTCCTTTTTCAATATGGTTTAACAATGATTTTAAGCTTGTAACAACTCACTCAGATCTTAGCAAAAGTCAGGATCTCCTCTTCTCTGGAGAAGATCTTGACAGCAGCCGAAAACTCAGTTACTCCTCCAGAGGAAAACGAAGAAACAACATACAAGGAACCCTGCACATCTGATGACGAACAATTATGTGAGAAAGAGATCAAGGAGGATAACGAGGAGTTGCAACACAATATGAGGAGTGAAAACTATGCCTATGAAATCCTTATCTAACAATGGTTTCAAGTGAGTACCAGGTTAGATCCATTCAGTTTTTCTTTTTATTTTGTTAAATTATAGTTTCAACATTTAATTTCGCAGGGTTATATATATTTTCGATTGTCATTTGCAAAATTCACAGTGAACATATTCTTATTATTGTTTCTCTTATGGTTGCATTGGAAGTTTGAATACACGTAACTAATCTCTAATTTTTAATTAGCGTAGAGTAGGTAGGGTAAACAAATAAAAAAAATACTTTTTCAGTTTTTTATTTCACTTAGAATAAGTATGCTCTCCTCCGCGCTTCCTCCGATCGCGAGGATCAAAAAGTGTAGGATATCTTTAAATTTTTCATGAATGAATAAATTTTGCAAACATGCCTAATCGATTTCATCCTTAATTTGCAAATAATTTATCTCCATTTGCTCATAATTTTTTTTTTTTTTTCTTTAATTTTATGTGAATATGATTTTTTTTTTCTTTAAAAATTTAAGAATAATACAATAAAAATAAAAAAAAGGGACAAAACACCAAATACTTTAAGTTAAATTAGGATTCTTGCACACTCAGGTCGATTTTGTTTACAAGCAACCTGTCCGAGCATCTTTTCTTTCACCCTTCAAACACTTCCTGGTTGTGCCCTCATCGAGAGTGAAGTCCCGTAAAAAAACTTTTTTTTACTATTCAAAAATATTTGGGTTAATGAAGAAGGTTGCGTTAGTGATCTGGCTTTCAATCTGCGCTTGAATGTACATGCACTGATGAAAAATCAAGTGATGGCATGAAATGAAGCGTATGGCTTGCTGGAATAAATGAATAAAGAGAAAGAGAGATTTGTCTGTGATGTGCTCTCTTCTTTTATATAATTCTCTACTTGCTTTCAGAATGGGAAGTACTCGGCATGATTTTTCATTTTCTTAGGGAAGGAGTTTCTCGGTGCAGACTTGAGAATGGTTTTATCTGCTTCAATGAAAATCCAAACTATTGATTGTAGAGATGATAAGAGCCTGTGCAATATGGTCGAGATTAACCCTTTCCCTTGCTCCTAGCATGGAGGGGATGGCGGAAGCTATGCAGGCAATTGCAACTGCCTTGGCCCCTACTTTCACCACTTCCTTGGAGCACTGCTCTTCTTTCAAAATTTTCATCGCATCCTGTTGATTTGGAGTCGTCATCTACATGTCGAGAGGGATCCACAAGGCACACATTTTAATATTATATTGATTTCTTTGAGCAACTGGATCTAATTGAATGACCCAATCAAGGATGGACAACTATAGATAGTTCCCAATTTGAGCAAATCATTGAACAATGACATCCTTTATTCCTTAGCTTTCTCATATTCTAGATCGAATCGTAGGCGGCTACTACCATCAATCTCACGTTCCCTCTGAAATGAATGCATCGGTCAAGATACTCTCCATCAAATGAATTATTCTCATCAATGGCCCTATTGATTCCTTTCCAAAAAGAACACGGGCTGGAGATCTGTTCAGTGCAATTTTCTATGGATGGAGGCCACCTATAATAGGAACAACTATGGCTGACCAAATGGATCTACTTAGAGAGCGAGTGAAAATGTTGGCTGGAGAAGTTTCTCTTTGTACAAGCTCCCTAAAACGAATTTCTGAGTAGGTAGACAACAGTCCAGATGATTTACAACTTCAAGCCCAGTATGCAGTAGATTTCAAATTTATTAATTCTTGTGGCCTCTCAACTGCCTAAAAATTGAAGTGATTTTATCTCAGATAAGTATCAGGGCTCAATAACAGGAATGAAATCGCTTGTCAATATTCCAATCCCATGAGTTTAATGTGAAACAAACCAAAACGGTAGGCAACAAGGAGATATCGGGCATACACACATTTAGTAGTGGTTCTAACTATTCTATCCTTTCGTGCAACCATCACGAGAGATATTTGGGATCCCAATCCCACGAAATCACATCAGTCTGCCTCTTTCCGCCATCTCATTCGAAGCTGCAAATCACTCTTTGATTCCAAAATTTGAATTGCACATGAATGGGTGTAAATAGAGATCCAATAATGTCATCACTCTTTTTAATCAAAACAACAGTGTGGTTCGATCAAATTTTTTTTTCTTATTTGATTCTCTCACTCGCTCTCATTGCACTGGGGGAATGGGGGAATGATAATTTGTCCTGTACCATCCCACAGGGAGAAAAGGGGGCTACAAGTCCTCTTAAATCCAATTTTTACCCTCCATATCTCATAATTTCGGGTTGTTGAGAGTCTATCCGGCTAGTTGTTCCCACACATGACCTGGTGGTGTAGCTGTTGAATTAACTATCTTACTGTTGTTGAAAAAGGTCTTCCCTCCATGCAATAAGGCACAGATACTTTAGTAAGAGAAACATAGTTAGAATTACTAGTGTTAGGCCCTTCCTCCGTCTAGGCTGACCATTATCACAAATCCAAGTTGACAACAAAAGAGATATCTACAATATCTTCAACTGGAACAATGAAATCCACAATATCTATTGAACGATGACTAAATATGCCTAAATCATCAAGGAAGTTTGTTTAACTCTTGAATAGACTGACATTTGAAGAAAATATCCTCTCATTCATTACCGAGATATTTTCATCTATAGTCCTACTGTTCGCGTTCAAATGATCACCAGGTGAGAAAAATGGAGACCGCTCTGCATACCCTGTTGGGTTCATCAGGGCAGAACATCTGTGGCAGCATGGGGTTAACAGAAAACAAAACTGAATACAATCTAACTATCAACTGAAAGCAAATAACACTGCAAAAATAAACAAAAACAATCAAACATAAGACACAGGGGGTCATCAATGGTTTCAAGGCTTGGTATATTAATGAAACCAGAGCACACGCTGAAGAAAGAGAACGGGGTTCCTTCTCCCTCCAGCGGAAGGCTCTTAGGGGCCCTCAACACAATGCTTTCCTTACAAAATGAATAGAACTGAACTAAGTGGTGAAAGAACTCTGGGTTAGGCCGCTGATGGATTGTTTGTCAAAGACTGAGCTCTGAATCATCTGGACAGCGTAACATTGCTTCAAATTCTCTGCTAAAACAACGTCCCCTCATGGCCTTTTATAGCAATTTCAAGGGCGGTCGCATAACTTTCTCCAAGTGTGAATAGGGGCGCATTAGGGTTTAGTTAGGTCATCAATCCGCCGAATTTGCAGAGGCGGATTTGATTTGAGGGTCAAATCATCTTGGGGGCCGGTCTGTAGGCGGTCAGGAGGCCGACTTATGCAATTAATGCACCGTATTAGCAAATGCACGGGTTTTTGTGTTGACAGTCGCGCGTCGTGCACGCATGCGCTAGTAACACATTTTTTCCCCGCGCATGTGCACGCGCATCAATCTGCTGTAAAGCGCCCTTCAATTTTTGGTTACTTTGTATAGTTTTTTTCCCTTATGGAGTGTTGTGATACTAATTCAGTGCCATGAGTGACTTCATTGCTGTTTTGATGATGTGGAGTTCTTGTCGCCATGTGTAGACGAAATTTCAGTGATAACAGATGCCCCCTGATGGATGAGGTTAGGAGCATACGTATAGCCGAAATCCATCAATGTTTCTTCTACTGAGAATGTGGTTGTAAGGAAAAGCAAGAGTGGGACCGGTCAGAGCAATCCTTTGGAGGAAAAATGAACCAGTATCTCGACCTTCTGAGAGACGTGCATGAAAAAATATACAACTATGTACAAACGAGGCGGGCATGCCCCATGCTCGTGTGATGTAACTCTGAAAAAAGATGACGGATGTGTTGGTGTAGACAACTGCAGCGCCCTCAGGGGCGGTAAATGATAAAGGCAGAAGACAATTCTGCAATGGAACATACTCTGAATAGCAGACAATGATCACTGTAATAAGCAGCGACGATGATGTGGGCATTGATGGCCCTAGTAAGTTCAGAGGTCTTCGACAACTGACAAAAAGAACTGCAACAGTCGCAAAGTAAGACCCACCATAACATGAGAGAGTGTTGGCATCGAATGTTATGGGGGCCAACGACAGCAGGGATCAATGTTGTTTCCCCCTGTGCCATCCGATATCTCTCATTAATAGAGAATGAGAATCAAGATACTGTCTCCCTTCTAGAAAAGTGTGTTGATGTCGAAAAAAGGGGAACGTGACTCCCAGAAGCAAAAAGGTGCTCCGTGGGATCTACTGAGGTGAGGAAATGGCAGAGGTACATGGACGAAGTCAAGAAGTGGGATGACTCAAGACTGCCCTTGGTTGGAGGATATATAAGAGAAACAGTGGCCGCAACTGTGTGACAAGTTCGAGTGTCAGGGGGACAACAAGACCGGTGCTAAGTTGTGCCAGAGGCGGGGCAAGGTGAACAAATTCAGAGGGTAGAGGTAACTGACCGGTGGGGTACTCTGAAGGTATGGACGATGCCAGCAAAGGTAAATGATAAGTACTGCTCCAATCCAAGGGTGACATGGGTTGCGTGTGGCCAAAAAAGAAAGCAAGTCGCCAACGGTGACGACAAAGAATGTAATGACTGAAGGTAAAGGTGTTTGTACAATAAATAATAAATAATAAATAATTTTGGGGAGAAATATACAAATACAGAAACGGGTGCCCCAGTATGAAATGTGTGCCCCAGGGAGGGCAGAATTGTCACGAGAAACTGATGAAGGGTGGGGGCCCCATTGGCGAGTTTCTGTATGAGGGAGGTGAAATGAGGATAGGTTCGCAGATGGGCAAACTGATGGTGGATGAGATGGTGGGTTCGTGATCCTGCGGAGGTGCAGGTAAAAAAGAACGTGACCATAAAGCGATGATTTGGGAGTCCATATGGGAAGCTAGCAAAATGAGGAGAAGAAGTATGTGGTTGATTCGCAACATGATGTAAGACTACCAGGACTCCCATCCCTAAAGGGTAATGAAAAAACAGCATGAGTGTCAAAAGTGAAAAAAGGTGCTATGAATGGGACAACTCATGTGGGTGAGAATGCTACCAGGTTGCAGTACCGCAGATGCCAATGGAGGTTTGGGTATTGCAGAGCCAGGAATGCGGATCCTAAAGGCTAATATCAGAGGGCATGAATGGAAATGTAAATGCAATACAGTGGGATAGACTACATGCCGGTGCTGAATATATACCTGAAGGGATGATGTCGATGATCGATGAGCAAGTACCTGCACACATAACAACCAAATACCCAAAGTGAACAATATCTGAAGAGTATCAAAGATATGAGCTTGTATTTGACAAATGTGACTATATGTGTACGTACCTGGCCATGATGTGAAAAAAAAAAGGTGCCCCGGGGGCTTAGGATGAAAAGTGGCCCAGGGACAGCCATGATGTAGGAGGCGGGACGCTGATCCCGTGGCTGAAGACGGTTCGAAAAATGGATGTCGTGGGCTCTCGGAATGGTGAGTGGAGGTTTGGCAAAAACCCTATATATAGTTGTAGGGCCCACATTGCCACCTCATTTGTACCTACTGCTACAGTGAATTCCAGAGTAGATCCAGAGGAGATTGAGTGATTTCGAGAGCACGAGGCATCCATTTCCCGACATGCGAGTTTCAGGTTAGTGGTCTGAACATCCTGCATAGCTATAGGTTTCCAATTTTTGGGCAGGGTAGGTACGGGGGGTCGCACGGGAGTTTTAGGGGGTTTTTGGGTAGAGGGTGGGCCCACATGCACGGGCGACTCAGTGGAAGGCACGCATGAGTGTGTGCCTGTTCACTGAATACGCGCGCATGTGTGTGCGCCTGTAGGGCGAACAGGCGCGCTCTCAAGCGCGCCTGTGGGTATGACATGCGCGCTCTAGAGCGCGCCTGTAGGTATGACAGGTGCGTTCTAGAGCGCGCTTGTATTGTGAACGGGCGCGCTCATGAGCGCGCCTGTGGGAAAAATAGGCATGCGTGCATGCGCGCCTGTATGGTGAACAGGTGCGCATGTGCGCGCGCCTGTGGGTGGTAAAACCGCGCCTTTGAGGCAAGGTTTCTGGGTGAAAAATTAGCTTACTTTGATGTTTTGGATGAGTGTGTAAGATAATATAGGACTCTGGGTTGTGTGCAGGCGGTGATCAGTGACCATGGAGGTGCGATGGCGCGTTTGGGACTGGGAGCCGCTGCGAGAGGCTGTGGGTCGTACGAGGCCTGCAGTTCGAGCTTCTTTAGCAGCCAGTGGGTTGCTAAAGTTCTTCAAGTGCCCTTTATTACGGGCCTAGGAGTACTTGCTCCAGTTCTTGATTGAGATGTGGAGCCCTGATCAGCACTGCTTCCTCGTGCGAGGAGAGCAGGTTGCCTTCACTGCGGTGGAGGATGTTTATTTCCTTACTGGGCTCCCCTTCCAGGGAACACCATTGTCGGTAGATCCTGTGCTGCCGAGAGATACTCCTCTGCAGGAGGTCGTTGTGCGATACTGCTCAGGCGAGCGCTATATGACTGGGTCGTCAGTGCGCATCAGTGCGATAGATTCCCTGCTACATGAGTGCATAGCAACGATGATAGTGCGGGTGTACGGGACCCGAGCGCCCCACTGGATTAGTGGTGGCGAGTTGATGTTGATGGAGAGGGTGGTGGTGGACCGTGAGCGGTTTGCCTGGGGTTTGACTCTTCATGCGCATATGATTGCGTAGCTGGACCGTTGTCAGTCCACAGGCAGGGGGGATTTTTCTTTTGGCTCTATTCTCGTGGCCTTCTTCCTGGAGAGGGTGCCGATGTTGCATCCGCGGGTGCTTCTAGAGGTACCAGGGGTACGAGAGCCGCGTTTGAGGCAGTGGGCACAGATTTTGGTTCGCCACGGCGGTGGTGAAGGTGGACACTACTTTACTGAGGAGGCAGCTCAGATATGGCGGTAGATGCCGCAGTTTATACTCCAGTTCCCCTATGCTGGGGTGGACTTCCGGGGGGACCCGGATATGGTATTGCCTCCTAGGGAGGTTTTTGACCACATAGGTATG
>ML778083.1:342061-366430 GCA_009831015.1 Picea engelmannii | reverse complement strand
CTATAATCACTCCATTTTTCCACTACCATTCCATTTTTCGTCTCATTTACCATTTACCAACATTTTTTTTTCTTCCAAAGACACTCTGTTTCACTTTGTTTCATAAGCATTGATATACATATTGGCATGATTCACAAATATGCAAAAGGGCTTTCTTATACTCAATGATGTTTCCTTATGCACATTGACCACTTGTTTTTTTTCCATCAAGTAAATCGGTAAATTATTATAATAACAAAAAGAGAACAAATAACAAAATGAATGTTGTTTACACAAGAACCAACATTTTATTATCATAACAACAAGAGAACAAATAATGAAATGAATGTTGTTTACACAAGAACCAACATTATTTATATTCATGGTTGTCACACAAGAACCAACCATAATAAAATGTCAGTTGTTACTCATGTAAATCCCATCCTGGAAATATTCATTATCATCACTCAAAGCCAAAATTCAGATGCCAAAATTTCTTGAGAAGATCCATGCACAGTTGCATGCGGATATGCAACAAGTTCAGTTGGGGGGTATGTTGGGACTCAGAAATGTTGTATTTTCATCCACCTTTCCCTTCATCACTCTTCACATTTCATCGCCCCATTAACCTTTCATGATACCATTTTCATAATTAAATATGGGTTAAACCTTATTATTTTCCAAATCATTTATTTTAGTATTAAAAGGGAATTTGTGATTACATATTAGAAAATTGACATGTTTTCATATATATCTCAAAAATGTGTGAGCTTTATCATGTGTAGGAATATGTGAAGGATTAATTCAAAAAGACTTCTCGAATACTTCCTCCAGCATTTCAAGATTTGAGGAGATCATTCAAGCTTATTCTAAGGAGAAGATCATGGAGATTTTGTTGTCATACCTTATCCAAGATATATGAGAGATATGTGTGAGGATTTGAAGGGATAATATTTTGTAATAATGGAAAATTGGTTGAGAGAAAAGTGGATCTCTAATTATGAGATGCTTATCTTCTTTTCAAAGTTCTCATGTATAAAAGAGAGTGCCCTCTCTTCATGAGAGGGGGGAGAATTATTATGATGTAAGATTAGTTCTTAGGAGAGAATTGTAATGATGTTGATTGGAATAATGAAAATACTCCTTTTGTAAACCTACTTGTTGAAGATTAATGCAAGTTTGAATTCAATGATCTTGTGTCTCGTAGATCTTAGCATCTTCTGCTCTAAATCTTCCATGTTGGCATTAGCAAGGGCCACCGATCCAACTTGGTAATCTCCTTGTAAATTGTTAGTGTAGATTTTCATTTCATGTACCTGTTATTTTGATTTCATGTTATTTTTTTTTATTTCACTATTCGAATTTGTTGCAAAGTGTGGTAATGAAGGAACAGTTGGATCTCCATATTTCACCATACATGATCTTTAATGGAGCATCCCATTGCACTTAGATTTCTTTTCCAGAATTGATTAGATTACACCTTGCTAACATATACACAATCAAGACCTCCATCTCTCACCCTAAATTCACATATAATGGAATGTTGTGAATGTGCAAAGTGTTAATTATTGTTAGTTTAGTTTCTCCAGGGGATAGAATCAAATTTCATATTTTCCTTACATAAGCCATCAATGAACAGGTCCATCACCTGAGTAAGAGTTTGAATCA
Source organism: Picea engelmannii (assembly GCA_009831015.1). NCBI lineage: Eukaryota > Viridiplantae > Streptophyta > Pinopsida > Pinales > Pinaceae > Picea > Picea engelmannii. Next base: position 364,783 of record ML778083.1, on the reverse strand, counting down.
TATTTATTTTATGAGTTTTTCCTTGCATCTTTCGAATTGTGTGAAGATTGTCATTTTTACAAGTGTGTTGGTTTCTAAATGGGTTTCTTATTTAAGATATACTAAATAGACATAGGAACCTATATGTTATCGACACATATAGTGCATCAACTCTTTTGATTGCGAATCCTAGTTGATAATTTATGTTTGGTAATATATTATGCATATAATTGTACCAACACGTTTAGTTCCAAAATAATTGACATTCTGTATTCTTTTCCATAAACCAATACAAATGGAGATATCCTAGTGCAATATTTTGGGGTCAATCTACTTTCCCATAATGCATCCATCAATTTAAAATGCCAATTCATTTTATTTATATCAATTGTATTTTTTATAATTTGGATCAAAGTTTTTTTAGTAGACTTAGCCAAACTATTTCCTTGAGGATAATAGTTTTATGACTGTCCCGTTATGATACCAAATTCACCACAAAATTTGGTGAATTTTGATCCTATGATTAATGATAAATTATCAGTGATACATTTTTTTGGAAATCTGAACCTTGATAAAATATTGTCTTTAAGGAATTTTATGAGTTCTTATGAGTCAACGTTTTTCAACGCTACTACTTCTTGCCATCTTGTAAAATAATCTGTACCTGTGAGAATATATGAATTAAATCTACTTTATTTTGGATTAATTGGTCTGATTACATCAAGTACCCATTGTGAAAATGGTTCTTCTATTGATATGGGTTGCAAAGGCATTGTAACCCCCTTCATTCTTCCTGAAAATTTCTAACAAGAAATGCATTTTCTTATCATTGCATATGAATATTTAAAAATTGTCAGCCAATAATAACCAACTCTCATTATTATATGTGCATTAGTTTTTGGTGCAAGGTGTTCACGACAGTATCCTTCATGAAATTCCTCCAATAATTTATGATCTCTTGTTTCATCCACACATCTTAACAATATTCCATCAAAATTCCTTCGGAACAAAATTTCTGCAACTAATACATACTGATTTCATTTCATTTTTAGTGTTCTTCTTTCTTTGGGACTCATGCCATTTGGAAACTTGGCAAAATTCAAATAGAAAACAATATCCTTATACCACTCATAATTTGATGTAGATGATCCTGCTAAAATTAAAATGACCCCATTTAATGAATCATTTCCTATAATGAGTTTGCATATCCCTTGTACTTTAAATGATTTAAATGGTTTTATTTCAATTTCATACTCTTGAATTTTCGCTAACCAATTTTCCCATTTCCCTTCTCTCAATTGTTTATTGAGAATCATTTTGATTGGAGAAGAAGGAACACATGCTATGACATGAGAAGATAAAATATAAGTTCTAAACTCGGCCACTGCCTTTACTAAGGAAAGTGCTTGTTTCTCTATATCTAAATATTTCAACTCATAATAATGTAAGGTTTTACTCATGAAGCTTATTGGGATTTCTTCTCCTTAATGATTTCTTTGAGTTAAAATTAAAGCAATAGTCTCCTCTGTGGTAAAATAGTATATAATAAAGTCTTTTTTAAAATATGGGCTTATCAACACTGGGGTAGTTGTAAGTGCATCTTTGATATTATTAAAATCTCTTTGACTATATTGATTGCATTCAAATATTTGGTCTCTTTTTAGCAACAAATTTACTAGTTCGACAATTGTTGCATAGTCTGGTACAAATCTTCTCAGAAAAATTATTTTTCCAAAGAATGATTGAAATCCCTTTTTTGATGTTGGTGGATTTAATTCCTTAATTTCCTTTACTCTTTCAGAATCAATATAGATTCCTTCGTTGTTGACTATGTGTCCCAATAATTTTCCTTCAGATACTGCAAATAAAAACTTCTTGGGATTTATATAAATTCGAAATAATCTGCATCTTTCAAAAACTTCTCTTAGATGATCAATATGATTTTCTCTTATCTTGGAATAGACAGTGAGATCATATTGGTAAACAACCATGAATTTACTGATTATATCTTTGAACGCCTCATCCATATCCTTTTAAAAGGTTGCTCCAACATTTTTCCAACCAAATGGCATGCAAACATATGCATATGTCTCCCATGGTGTGATGAAAACAATTTTTATCATGTCTTATTCTGAAACAAGCACTTGATTATATCTTGAGAAACCATCTAACATGGACATGAGAGTTGAGCCAATAACTTGTTGGAGTAACATTTCCATGTTTTGGCAGAGGATAATTATCTTTTATACTTTCTTTTTTTAAATATTGAATGTCAACACATAAGCGAATTTCCCCACTTTTCTAGTGGAATACTGAGAGGAGGGGAGGGTGAATCAGTATGGTAACTTTATGCCATTGTTAACCACAATATATAATCATTAACTTTATTAGCAGTGTTCAAAAATGTATCATTAACATCCAATATATCAACAATATAAATTAACAATGCGCACTAAACAATCACAGAAACACAATACACCAGAATTTACATGGAAACCCAAATGGAGAAAAAAATGGAAGGATTTTCTTATATGTCAAGATTACATTCATAGGAAGAAATAAATTCCAAATTCTCCAGATCCAACTAGAAGGAAGCTCCAAACCCCTATTTACAGGCTCCAACCTGAAGGAAGCTATAACTCTCTGATTTACCAGCTACAAGTGGAAAGCGGCTCCAATCCCCTAGTTTATAGGATCCAACCTGAAGGAAGCTGCAACTCCCTAAGTTCTCCAACACCAACTAGAAGGAGGCTACAACCCCATTTCCTTACCCCATATTTCTACCATGAAATATAAATGTAGACCAACAATATAAATGTAGACCAACCTATCACTACCACAATCACTTCCACTATCAAACTATCGCCGCCACTAATATTGAACCGTCAACCTATCACTATCAACCTGCCACCATCACCATCACTGCCACTCTTTCATCATCAACCAGATACACTCACAAATGCATGCAACTCATTCCATTATCACCAAGAGAATATCTCAAACCATATTCCCAACATCATCGCAACCTACCTCTAGTCATACACCAAACATATACCAATATCACCAACAAGTGCCTCTAATAATGCACCGTATCATTATCAAGATATGTTCCTCAACCATGCATCAAAATACAAAACATAACATCACCAAGATGTATCTCATCATGTACTAACATCACCAAGATGTATCTCATCATGTACTAACATCACCAATCATGTACCATAACCTCATAAATATATGCATCTAAACCATAAACCAAACATGTGCCGACATCCATAATCTATGTACCTCAAACATGTGACATATCACTCATGAAATGCTTTAGCCATATACCAAAATATATCACATAAACCATGCACCATAAAATCACCAAAATATACCTCAACATGTACCATACCAACACCAAGATATAACCTTCAAAACATGCATATAAACATACCTTTAATCTTGTAGAAACCTTACTGCATCATCATACCTTGTTGCAACCTAGAACATGCATCCCCTTTACTTTACCTCATCCTCACTGTTGGGCACTTTAATTATCTAATTGAATAGAAAATCAAAGTGCTCAATATAAATTGTCAACCCAAGGAAGTTTGTTTTTCAAGATAATTGTGCACAGTCTATGCTAGATTATGGAAGCATCTCTAATCTAATTGTAGTAGGGAAGTTTTTTAAAAAACAAAAATTATCACTAACACAATTGTGCTGAAACAACTAGAGTTCTACAGATTTGAAATCATAATTGCAATCTAAACTGATGAATGCATAAGAACCCTGGATTGCCTACTCTAATCCAACTTTCTAATTTACTTTTGCAGTAAGAAGCTATATACTATTTGCACAAAGGAAATCTACTTATTGCAAGAAGATACTTCACACTTTTATTTCTCAGAAACAAGATTTTAACCTAATGCAGAAAAAGGGAAAGCAATTCTCCAACAATGTTCAGCAATCGACTTCTAATTCTCATGAGACAAGTTTATGCGCATCTAACAAGAAGGAACTAAACTGTAACAATAGTTGTATTCTAGAAATGTCCAAAAATTAAATCATTCGCATTTAAAACAACTAATCTAGAATTCAAAATAGAGGGGAATTGGTGAGGAAGGTGGGCCCTTTCCTTCTCACTGAATCTACTCAAAGAAATAGGTCACAGTCTACTAAAGGAATTCAATCCACTCTTTCATTCAATTGCCAAAAATGTCTATGTACAATCAACGTTACTTTTCTTTCTCCGGTAAAAAAACTAAAAAACTCCCTTTCATTACCAAATCTATGCTATTTAAAGTCAGAGTCATTTAGTAGAACATAATCAGAATAGTCTTGAGAAACCTCGATTATCAAGATGTTCGTTTGATATCATTAATACAAAATCTAGAACTCTCCTTGATCAACATCGTGAGCCAACAGATGTAATCAACAAGTGTTGCAGCAGTCATATAACAACAGGACCGGTGGTGTCTATTGTAACAACTTCTAGGATTGACGGGCTTCTTTTGCAGTAGTCGTGTAACAACTTCTAGGGTTGGTGGCATCCATTGCAGCAGTCATGTAACAACTTCCAAGATTGGCGCATAGCTGTAACAACAGCAAGTTTCTCGAAGTGGGCTATTCTAAGCATTTTGATCTTTAGTTAAATCATTTCATGGGTAAAATATGTGAACGTTGCCAATCAAACATGCTAAGTAAATGAAAATATAAAAGGGAGATGAATAGTTCATACCTTGGGAAAAAGGCTCTTAGTACCCATTATAATAGTCATCTAGCTTAGGAATGAGAAGGTTGAATGGGAAAAATATGTAGTGAAAGAGGGACATTTCTGGGTCCTAACATGCCCCCCAATTGAAGACATTGCATGTCCTCATGCAAAACACATTCAAGGCTTACTTTGTAGCTGAAGTAGATAACTATCTCCTCCAGTGAAAAATTGCTAAGAGAATTTGTTAAGTGTCGTAATTGAAAAATGTTGTGTCCAAAAGAAAATCTGTTGTGTCAACGATCGGTCTGAGTTTCTTTATCTTTGAGAATAGAATCAATTTGAGTTGCTTGAGTAACAACTTGTGACAGAAACAAAGGTTCTTGTTTGCAATCTTCTAGTATACCAGCAACTATTTTATGATGTTGAGATCTCTTCTATTTTACTGATTTTTGTGTAGTAGTAAGTTCATGTCCAGTCTTTACTGAGACAATTGTTGGTCCTATAGCGACTGGAACTTTGACTACCTCATATCCTGTCTCAAAGTAAATGTTTTCGCACTCAAAGCACATGAGTTCTTTGTTTCTGTCCATAACAACGTTTGTTAGTGATAAGATGTCCAAGGTTATCCCTTTTGGATTCTTTTATCGAGCAACCTCCACCTCTTGTTTCAGTGTATTTAACTCTGCTTTGAGGTTATCATTCTCTGTTATTAATGCAACGATTTTGGAATTTTTTGTATTATTGATCTTTCTCTCTATTTGGGAAAACGATTGGGAAAGTGGCACATCCTCAGTACGCTGTGTAGCTGGTTCTTGTGTCATTGAATCTGGTGGGACAATCCTCTGTGGAGCAGATGGTTTTGGTGTAATAGTATCGACCTGGAAAGATGGTTCTTGTGTAATAGTTGTGTCTGTCAGGAGTGGTTCTTGTGGAACAGTCTCGACATGGACAATTGGTTCTTGTGGAACCATCCCTATATCAACCATAGAGGATAGTGGACGAAGAATATGAATAGCATGTTCCATATCTTTCCATCCAATTGCAGCTTTGGCAGACCTAGTGGACGTGGTTCTTCTCCTGGGTAAAATAGAAACAAAAGCAGGGGTTTTCTTCTTCATTGCTGGAGGAGGAATGGGGAATTCTTCCTCAACCAAACAAGGAGGATATTCTGGTATACTAGGGTTTGTGATGATCTAGACATCATCAATGGATGTGTGATGCAGAGAATCATCAGGCGGAGCCGATGATTCTGTTGCGATTTGAGTACATTCATTCTGAAATGAGAGAATAGTTTCTTGAAGCTCTGTGCATAAAGTAAAACCTGGTATTCATACCTATGTATAATTCTGTGTCACAACAGCCAGAGGGCTCTGATTTGATGTTGATCCAATTTGGTCAAGGGCTCTCTGAGGTTTTCCCTTGAATGGATGTTTTCTTTTCTCAGAAAATGCACTGGTAATGATAGTAGGTGCTTGATCAGCTGTTGCAACAATAGGAGGGTTCTGTGTGAATGTTCGTGCAACAATAGAGGAGGTAAGAAGACTTGATGTTACAGTGGACTATGCTGACCTTGCTCGCTTTTTAGGAAATGCAGAGATAGGAATAGGGGTGTTCTTTTCAGAGACAGGAGGTAGTTTGTCAATGATAGGTGTTTCATCCAAGCACTGTGACGCATTCCTTAGTTGAGTGGTTATTTGTTCATTTGTTTTCTAGACCACAACTACAGGTTGTTGCAATGCAATTTCATCGAGGCTTGTCTGGATGGTGCCATGATGGCTTTGGGCTATGTGGTCTCCTTTCTGAGTCGTCTTACGGGAAGCGATAATAGGGGTTTTGACTGTTGTTGCAGCCGAGGGAAGAGCCTTAGGAAGAGGTCCATGGGTTGTGTTTTCAAGGACTGGTGCAATCATATATGTATGTATAGAATGTGGTTGGTCAGCTACAACAAGGAATGGGTTATTGGAAATTCCCATACCTCTGCGAATTAATAGGCTGATAAGTCTGTGATTAGAAATGTTGTTCTTGGGGTTCTTGGATTTCTTTTACAAAATGCGCCATGTTATGCAATGAATGGAGGAGAAAATAAGGAATGTTTATGAATTTCTAATGTTGCATATGTGATAATAATATGAAATCAGAAAAATAAACAACTTGGTATCGACCTTCGCAGGTAATGTACCTTTTAAGAAATCCTGCGACTTTCCCCCATGGCTCTGGCAAGGAATTGACATCTTCACTTTTTCCTTTGGTATGAACTTTCTTAGTGTTGATGAGGAAACCCTTATGTGCATCCAGAAGATGTGATTTTATGTTAAACCATCGGTCTCCTATTCTTGGAAACCCTTTTACAGTAGCAATGCTTTCTTCTAACACTGGAATCCTTACCCCATTCACCATTGAATACCCTTCAGTAAGATTTTGACTAAACTCCAATACCTCATCCTCATTAAAACCCTTCAAATTTTTAAAATACGATATCTAGTCGGCCTGGAGAAATATTTGGTAGGCCTCTGGGTGTAGCAGCAAACTGTCTAGAGTTGCGGTTTCATATCTCACAACTGATCCTCCCATGATGTTTCTTGAGAGTTTAGCAGGCACGTAGGAGGAGAAGCTATCACCTAAATTAGATATGAAACAAGCTCAAACGTGGCTTGCAGAAAAAATACAGTGTCTTAGTAAAAATAAGTGTGGGCGGAAAGGTGGTGGAGGTGTGTATAAAATTCGGTATGGACGGCTATATTTACGTTCCCACCCCCCCAACTAAGAGGATTGTCTCCAGGTGCATCGATTTATGACAACCGGTTAGTAAATAGGAAACCATGCTTTTATATATTCATTACTTTAACACATAGGATTAATCACGTACCTCATATCTTACCACACATAATGACTATTCGGAGTAACCGCACTATCCAACCACCATCTGAGTTGTGTGGAAGAGATGACATGATGAAGGATCATGAGAGAAACGACAACTATAGCAGAAACATAGTCCTTACTATAGTTAGGCAACTGGAAATCACCGGATGTGAAGTCAAGTCATTATGAAGCAGTACTTTTGGATAGAGAGAATCAATATTGTCTAATCAGTGGTGCTGTGACATGGAAAGATTGGAGGGCTGGAGCAGCAGCATTGGAAAAAATGCGAAAAAGAAAGAGTGAAGTGGAAAGAAATAATAACAACAATTAGTGTATCAGTAGGTTCTTCGGCAAAAATGGCGGAGGTAGGTGTAACAACATGGAAATCGGTCAATTTATCGGAAGAAGGTGTAACAACATGGAAATTGGTCAATTTATCAGAAGAAGGTGTAACAGCATGGAAATCAACCAATTTATCAGAAGAAGGTGTAACAGCATGGAAATCGGCCAATTTATCGGAAGAAGGTGTAACAACATAGAAATTGGCCAATTTAGCAAAAAAGGGGTGGAACAGTATAGAAATCAGCTGAACGCTACATTACTTAGCTTCTAGGAAGTTTTTCAACTTCCATGAACTAATCATTTGACTTGTTTTGCACTACTCAACCTTCTTGTTCATCAATCCACCTGCACACACATAACCACCTGATACCTTTCAAAGATTTATTAGCATAGTAAAGAAAATAGAGAAATTTCAACTAAAAATAGAGAAATGCAAATTTTGCTGAGGCTATTTATATACAAGGTCTGAGCAAAAAGAAGTCATAAAGTTCAGAAGGGGAAGGAGAAAGCTCCTTTCCATTTAAGAATTCATAACCTGTATCAACTGTACATCTAGTTTTGAATTGTGCCTTGGACAATGGACGTTGATACAGATGCAAGTGATGACCATTTGCATGTAACTATGTATTGGATCCATCAATAGTAATCAACCGAACTGTCCCAATGGGAAAAATAGTGTCTACGTCGTAAGGCCCTAGCCATCGTGTATGTAGCTTACCTTGAAATTCCTTAAAGCGTGAGTCATACAACAGAGCCCAATCTCCTTTCTGGAATAATTTCTTCTTGATGACTTGGTCATGCCATTTTGTTCTTTGTTGTTGAATCACTGTTGTTTGATGGATGGCATCCAAACGCTTTTCATCAAGCTCGTTGAGCTGCTGCAGTCTGGATCTCTGTGCCATAGTCAAGTTGAGGTTGATTGCTGATGCAATTCTTAAGGTTTTGATTTCAAATTCAATGGGGAAAACGGGGCTTTTTCCATATACCATCTCATAAGGAGAAAAACTAGTTGTGCTCCTCCAAGTAGTTCGGTAGGCCCATAGAGCTTCATGCAATTTGTCAGACCAATCCCTACGATTTTCTCTCATTGTGTTAGTAAGAATGGCTTCGATAACTTTGTTGGTGCTTTCCACCTGGCCATTGCCTTGTGGATGACATGGAGAAGCTATTCTATGTAAAACATGATATTTACTAAGTAGAGCTTCAAATCTATATGATGCGAAAGGGGGTACTCCATTAGTTGCCAATTCTCTGGGAATGCCAAACCTAAAAAATATATATTCAAACAAGAATGCTAAGACAACTTCTTCTAAGGCTCTGATAAGTGATTTTTCCTCCACCCACTTGGCAATGTAATATGTACATACCAATATATAGACTTTCTGATTGGAAGGTGGGTGAATGGGTCCTACAAAATCCATGGCCCATCTCTCAAAAGGCTCTAACACTATTTGAGATTGGAGAGGCATCTCATCCCCATGAGTTGGCTGACCCATGCATTGGCAACTGTCACAATCTTGGACATACTTCTTGGCATCTTGAAATATGTTGGGCCAAAAATAGCCCATCCTTAAAATTTTATGCCCGGTCCTTTTATCAGCAAAATGACCCCCATAAGGGACATCATGGCAAGCTTTCAGCAGATCATAAACTTCATCATTCCTCACACATCTCCTGATTTCTTGGTCTAGGCCTGTGTAGAAGAGGTATCCTTCTATCCAACTATACCTAGCACTCTTTTGAATAATCTTCCTTCTTTCTCGAGGAGATAGATGTGGAGGTACCTTCCATGAAATCAAATAATTAGCAATGTCTACATACCAAGGTGAGTGAGCAGATACTGCAAACAAATGTTCATTAGGAAAGGAATCGTCTACAAGTGAATTATCATCATTTATATGTAATCTTGAGAGAAAATCAGCAACCACATTTTCTTTTCTTGGTCTATCCACTATAGTGATGTCAAATTCTTGCAGTAGTAACAACCATCTTGTCACTCGGGCATTAGTAATAGGTTTATTCATTAGATATTTAATGGCTATATGATCAGTATGAATAAATGTGGGATAACCAGTTACATAATGCCTTAATTTATTGATTTCATAAACTACTGCCAAGAATTCTCTTTCAATAACTATGTAATTTAACTCAGCAGGAGCCATGTTCTTGTTGATATAGTAGATAACATAGGGTTTTTTGTCCTCCTTTTTCCCTAGTACTACACCAATTTCAGTTTCCGAGGCATTTGAAGAAATGTGAAAAGGCAGAGACCAATTGGGCCTTCTCAAGATGGGAGTTGTGGACAATTTCTGTTTAAGATCTACAAAAGACAATTCACAGTTGTCAGTCCAATAGAAGTCAACATCTTTTGTTAGTAGAAAAAAAAATGGAGAGGCAAGTTTAGAGAAATTTTTAATGAATCTCTTGTAATACCTGGCATGCCCTAAAAAACTTCTTACCTCTTTCTGAGTTGATGGAGTTGGAATGTCCAAAATTACCTGGATTTTGGCTGGATCTACCTGAATCCCTGCATAAGAGATGAAGTGTCCCAGCACTACCCCTTCGCGCATCATCATATGACACTTTTCTGTACTTAAAGAAAGATAAGAATGTCTACATCTTTTGAGCACTTTTTCCATATTAGACAAAGCTTCCTCGAAAACAGTACCATAAGGTGTAAATTCATCCATGAATATTTCCATACAGTGATTCACCATATCAGAGAAAATACCAATCACAGCTCTCTGGAAAGTGGCTAATGCATTACACAAGCCAAATGGGAGAACCTTGTAGGAAAATGTACCCCAAGGGATAGTAAAGGTGGTCTTATCTTGGTCATGTGGGGCAATTTGTATCTAGTTATATCCACTGAATCCATCTAGGAAAGATTTTTTTTTTCCATCTAGGTTGTCTAAAACCTGATCAATAAATGGCAGAGGGAAATGATCCTTTTGCATGGCCTTATTCAGGGCTCTATAGTCCACACACACTCTCCACTTACCATTATTTTTAGGCACAATAACCAACGGTGATACCCACTCGTTGTCTGATATAGGATAGATGAATCTGACATTGAGAAGTTTCTGAAGTTCTTCCTTAAAAATTTCTTTAAGGTTTGTGTTCATCCTCCTTTGCGGTTGGAAAATGGAACAACATTCTTCTTTGATGTATATATGGTGGGTGCATAGTTAAGAGGGAATTCCTTTCATATCCATGTAATCCCAAGAGAATGCTTCTTTATGTGCAATCAGTAATTTCATCAATCAACGAGTTTCAGCAGTGGAGAGATCGGGATTGATGTTCAAGGTTTTTCCAGGTTCGACTTCCACAACGACACTCTTAGAAATGACTCTAGGAAATAATTCAGCTGTTGTTGTTTCGTCATCTACTGTTACAGGGTTCACTATTACAGCTGAATCAATTTGATTGCCAGTGGTTTCTGAGAACATTTCTGAGTTCATTTCTTCCTGGGCAATAGGGTCAAAGACTCTGATCAATTGGTAGTGTGTGTTCTGTGTAACAATAGAGGGGTCACAAATAAAGAAGTTGATTAACTCATCCTCTGTCTCGTCTTTGAAACTCAAGGCCTTTCCTATAGTTAGAACAGGCAGAGCACTTCCATCCTCAATGTCCATCCGTAGAGAATTTTCAGGTTCTGCACTGGGTGTAGCATGAGGATACAGGGTAAGTTTTTTTGTGTCATAACCATCAGAGATGGTCATGGAACTAGATATGCAACCAATGAAATCATCAGCTGTAGCTAACCATGGTCATCCCAGAATTAGAGGATGGCCTCCTAGACAGGATTTGGGTTGAAAAATGGCAAAATCAATAGGATACTCCCATGAGTCCACTAAAATGACTAAATCATCGATTACTCCTTCTGGTATGATGGTAGAGCGATCAGATAGTTCTATAATAGTAGGAGTAGGTCGGATTTGTCTTATGAGTTGCAAAAATTGTGTAGTTTCTATTGGAATGATGTTAATTACTGCCCCTAAGTCAACTAGTACATGTGGAATAGAAGTCTGTCCAATTTTAACAATTACTGTAGGGTTTCCTGGGTCTCCATATTTAATAGGTGGAGTTTTGTCTAACATCAGCTCAGACAAATCCCCCACTACATGCATTGTGAGGGGATCTTTAGGTTTTCTTCTAGGTTTCTTGATACAGAGGTCCCTCACAGTCTTGGCATAAATAGGGACATCCCTTATCACTTTCAGTAGTGGAATATTAACGTGCAGTTTTTTCAATTCTCCTAGGAGATTGAAAGATGGTAATTCCATAGGCTTGGTAATTTTCAGTCTTTCAGGGAATGGTGGGTCTACTAATTCTATAATAGGTTGGTCAATTTATTCTGTATCAAAATATGGTCTCTCCCTTGATTCCTTATCTAATTCTGAAGATGGAGCATATTCAATTATTGGCTCAACTATTCTCCCCGAACTTAATTTTATTTCATCACAAGGCATAGGAGTAATAGATAAGGCTGGCACATTATGTATGTCTATGTTATGAATGGCCTTATTATTTGGGTTTGGGTTAAGTTTCACATGCATTTGAGGTCGTAAGGGACGATTGTTTGGTGAGGCATTAGGTGGAAATTGCAGCTGTTGTTGTTGGTACGGGGGTTGGAACTATTGTTGATAGGGGTTCGATTTGTGATGGATTTGATAACTGAGTTGTTGCTGAGGGCCTCTCCCATATGGGTTCCATTTCCCATAGTGATTATGTTTTTGGGGCATAGGTGACCATGCATTGGGATCCTGATAAGAGGGTGGCATTTGATTTGGAGGGGGGGCATTCGTCTGGCCATATGGTACCTGATTGTTCCAATAATTAAATGTTGGAGGAGAGAATTGAGAGTTCATACCTTGACCTCTTGGCTTCCATTGTCTTCTTTGTGTTATTATATAGACAACCTTTGCTTCCTCATTAGTTGCCTTCATTGATGCTTTTACACCTAGTGGAGAGGGACATTGGTCAGTGACATGGTTTAATTCACAAATAAGGCATACCTGGACACTGTTCAGTGGGCACTCCCTTGGTGGATGTTTCTTTCTGCAATTCAGATAGAAAATGCACAATGCTTGCTCTAATTCTGCTTGTTTATGTTGGACTTGCAAAGTATCCATTTTTGAGGCAAAAGTGTTAATCATCTCTATTTTGAAATTTTCTAACAAATTACCTATTCCTGCTCTTGTTGCTCCTCCATTGGCTGATTTTTGTACCCTTGAAAAATTGGTATCCTTGGTAGCTAACTTATTCCTTGTAGATCCTCGAGAACATATTTTTCAAAAATCTGCAATGTCCTCATAGGATTCCTTAGATATATCTCCCTTGCCAAGCACATTCAACATATCTAAACAATCTTCTCTAACTCCTTTTAGCAAAATGGTTTTTAGAATGTCCTTACTTACATATGGATATCCAGACCTTTATAGATTATATTGGAGTCGCCCCACAAAGTCTTCAATGGTCTCGTCCTCCTTCTGTGACATCTTGAATAGTTCCTCTCTTCATTCCCTTGTTTGAAAGTAGTCTTGGTATTTGTTTAGGAAAAGCTGCCTCATTTGTACCCATGTTGAAATGTTTTCTCCTCCAAGGCTCATGAACCATATTAACACATTACGCTTTAATGTAGCTGGAAACAGTTTAAGCTTCTACGTAGTGGTAGTGTAGCCATAGCTTCTACACGAAATTTCAAATTCAAAAAGAAAGTCATTCAAATCTTTAGTAGATAATCCATGAAAATTTGGGAGAGCTGAGAGAGGTATGTTTTTCATAGGAGCCATCCCTCGTGTAGGAACATCAGAAATAGGAAAAACCAGGGTAGAGATAGTATTTTGGTTGTTTACCTGATCCTCGTTGTTCTATGGATTCTCTTGGTGGAGCTCTTCTTCATTATCCCCTTGATTCTCCATATGTGCTCTTTATCTCCACTCAATAAAAATAGTGTCCCACTCTTCTTTATTGACTATCCGACCATTGATCTAATAAACAATTTCTTCTAGATTTTCCCTGTTCTAGGCTATACTTCCTTAATCTTCAATGTTCTCCAGTGTTGATTGCTGATTTGTTGGTGACAAATCTTCAGCTTTGAGTTCAGCTTCATCTTCAGCCCCCTATGAGAATGATGTTTTGAGAAGGGGTATTTCTGCTGACTACGGATCACATCTTCTTGGAGGATTTGCAGGGCGAAAAATAGATCCTTGTAACATCCCGCTCTGGTGCACTTACCAAACCTATTCCTTGAGGACACTTGCTTGCAAGTGATCTGGATTTTTATGATTATAAAACTTTTTCCTTCATTATGATGCGTTATGATTTATGACAGAATGTTTTACTATTTCTGTAGACAGGTGTTGCTGACTCAGTTTCATTGAGTGTGCAGGGTTTCAGACCTTGAGGATGCAGAGGCATCGGTGGAACTCCCTTGGACTCCGGATTGAGTCAGGGAGTGGGCTATTTGAGTTGTTTCATTTACAGTGATATTGTTTTGTTTTTGATGATATGCTATTGATTTTATGATATGTTGTGGACATGATCTGACATGATGGTTGATGATGCAGGCTGACGATAGCTTGCCGACCAGACTCACATATGGAGTAAAGGGACCACACACGAGTTCCAGAGAGATTGAGGGAGAGGTGTGGATAGCAGCCCTGCCACAGCCTACTAGCACTCCCGCCGTGGCTCGAACTATAGGTTAATGATTACCTAGTTTGAGAGGATCCACGATGCCGTGAGGGCAGACTGCGACAGTCGGTCACGATGATTCTAAGGGGTGTGCAATAAGGTGGGGGCCTTATTCCTTAGAGCCCTTAGTCTCCCACAAGTTCACCTGGAGGAGTGTTGACTCCAGGGGTTATAGAGTCTACCAATCCGTCAAGTCAGTGAGTGGCACCCTTGGAGCACGTGGTGCATCCTGAAGGGCACGTCGCGCAAAGAAATGAAAATCAGCGAGTGGCACCCTTGGAGCACGTGGTGCATCCTGAAGGGCACGTCGCGCAACCGAAGCAAACAAGGCGAGTGGCACCCTTGGAGCACGTAGTGCGTCCTGAAGGGCAAGTCGCATGGATGATGATGATGAGACAACCTAGATGACCCTAAGACCTTAATGCCTGTTAAATTCTTAAAACGACTCCCCTAATTAAATTGTCGCCCTGTTCAATCAAAACCTAAATTAAAACATCTCTAAGACAAATTGACCAGCCCTAAGAAAAGATCCTACAAAAATAAACCTAGGGCGTAAACTAAAACCCACCTAGGTGTTAATTAAAGTCTTCTTAAAAGTAAGGGGGGTAAAGTAATGGGGGAATTAAATCAAGCGAAACCCTTGGCTTTTAAATGATAAGGAAGAAATAAAATTTTATCAAAGTATGGGAGTATAAAAGCTAGGAATAATATATATATATATATATATATATACCTATTGAAAAGATTAAAAATACACATTTATCTTTTGGGTTTAAATAATAATAAAATAATAATAGAAGAGAGGAATAAAAATGGAAATAAGGAAACTAGAAATAAAGGAAACTTAATATTGGAAAGTAGGGGACATAGGGTAAAAAGAAAAAAGGAATCAACATTTAAGGAGTTACTAAAATTCAGAAACTTCATTTTAGGAAAGTGATTAAAAGCATGAGAGGGGATCTAAGAACCCTAGGAGTAATTTAAGGAGCGATTTTTGGGGGAGTGAGGAAATTGAGTCTTTTAATTATTAAAAAGAAATTAATTTTTGGAGAACCCTAGGGATGAGTGACACTTGGACAGCGGAGATTGTTTAGAGGTTTGTCATTAAAAATTAATTAATTATTGATTAGGGAAGTAGGTGGGTCTCATTTTTCTATAAAAGAAGGGGAAAAGAAGGAAGAGGGGATGAATGGTTAGTGTAACGTTACGCTGCCAAATTGTGGCTTGAGGGATTGCTTGTGAGGAGTTGGGTCTATCTCAGCTGTGTTGGAATGGTAGCTCAGCCATGGAGGTGAGATGAGAAGCTAGTCTATCTCTGGTTCTTGTGTGGCCCCTTTGCGGCTCGGGGGGCTAAGGGGGAAGCAGAGTACCCCTAGCATTTGGCTGGGAGGTACCGGTGAGCCTTCTACGGTCGGCGAGCGGGACGCGGCACGGAGCGTGGGATGTGGCACGAAGCGCGGGACGTCTTCCAACGTGGGCGTAAGGCAACGGTATGATTTTAATTGGTGAAGTAGAAAGCATTTTTATATTCGGCAAATTTACTGTTATTGATGATGATATTGTGAGATTGTTCTAGCAAATTTCGGCAAATTTTATTGTTATTGATGATGATATAGTGAGATTGTTCTGGCATTTTGATATTCGGCAAATTTCGGTTCAGCAATGTTATTGTGAGATGGATTCGGCAATTTGTCTTTATATCACTGTACTGGAAAAGAGTTTACTGTGTGCATCTTCTGTTGTGGGATTTGTGCGTTTTTGTAACAGTCATTGGGCGTTTTTTTTAACTTACACCATGAGCATCTTTATTTCGCTCTGTATACTGTGTATTGGGCGTTTTGGCAAACTGTTTTGAGCGTGTTGCAACAGTCATTTGGGCGTTTTTAACTTACACCATGAGCATCTTTATTTCTCTCTGTATACTGTGTATTGGGCATTTTTGGCAAACTGTGTTGGGCGTGTTGCAACAGTCATTGGGCGTTTTTTTTTAACTTACACCATGAGCATCTTTATTTCGCTCTGTATACTGTGTATTGGGCATTTTGGCAAATTGTGTTGGGCGTGTTGCAACAATCATTTGGGCGTTTTTAACTTACACCGTGAGCATCTTTATTCGTTCTGTATACTGTGGTATGGGGCGTTTTGGCAAACTGTGTTGGGCGTGTTGCAACAGTCATTTTGGGTGTTTGTATATAGTTGCGTTGATTGGTTTACAGTTGCGTTTTCTAAATTGGGGCTGCGCTTACAGCGGTTATTAATGGATAATTATTAATTTGTTACAACAACTAATGCAAAACGAGTTGATTTTGTTGTAGAATTAATATTTAGGGTATGTGTGCTGTCACCGGACAGGGCTATCAAACGTCCAGACCTTACCAAATTCATTTGATACGAATTAAAAAATGAACTTCCAGACCTTACCAAATTCATTTGAAACCAATTAAAAACTGCCGTAATATCACCCAGTCATGTAAATGGGAAGTTATTTCCGTACATCGAATTTAAATTTTGAATATCTTTTCTGGTAAAATCGTTTTATAGATATCTAGCAATTTTCAATAATGTTCGTCTTATTATTGGCATTTCTAGGTTGTTAAAATCAAGGTCTGATATTGTTATTTAGAATTTATGAATTCAATTCCTAGTAATTATTCCAGCTTGTGAATTACGAACCCCAAGGTCATCATAACGCCCTTTTAGAATGATCCCCAATTTCATACCCTACACGTTACCTAATCTAGCATGTATTTTGTCAATGTTTTTATCTTCACTTAGTCAGGGAAATTACGCTCCTTTGGTCTCTCTAATCTTTTAAGTTATGAAGCAAGTTGTTTTATTGATGTCTGTCGGGGCAATAATGCCCCTTTTTAATTATGGTCATTTTATAATTGATTATTTATAGCCTGCCATTTTTAATGATGAGGTAGGTAGTTATTTACTTGATGACACCTGTAGTTAGGAGGTAATTCCTTATATGGACATCTTAAATAGATGGTTCTCTTAATTTATTGTCAATTGAAATGTGGAAAGTTTGTCATTGTCATTTTAAATTTTCTTATATTATAAGAATCCCTTTTTAAATTATGGTGTATATTGCATTTCAATTGATGATTCCTATAATCAGGATGCTATTCCAAATAGTGACATCTTTAACTAATTGCTATATTTTATTGTTGTTAATTTAACTATGGATAGTTGTCATATCCAAATAATGCCTTATACTTTTGTCATTAAATATTATTATTTAGATTGTCGTTTAATTTATGGTGTATGTTGTTGTTTTCCAATTGATATCACCTATAAGTATGATATCATTTTTAGTGCATTACTATTGGACCTTAGTGAATGATTTAATCTTGTAAGGTCACTATTAAATTAACGGTTGTAGCAAATAACGTAGCATATAAGAGGTATGATAATTGTAAATTCATGGTCCGGATTGGGACACAATGATAGACAGTTAATGTTTCATGACAACGATATTGTAATTATTAATTATTGATTAATAACATGTGTGGTGCGATAACCTAGAATTACGTACCTTAAATTACCCCAGTTAGTATATTAGGGTGGTTGTTCAGGTAAATAATGTTTAATTTGGGTTCAGTTGTCGGAGTCCTCTTGTCACGCGCCTTCCATAAGGAGCACAATTGTTCTTCTTATGTATGTTGTACTTGATTGTGGTCAGTTGGTTGCTAGGTCTATTGTGTCGGGTGGGATGTAGACAACTCCATGTTCCTCAGAACAGTCGCCAGCCCTAAGACCTTAAATGGTTAAAATCGATGGGAACCTGGGCTTGAGCATTGATTATGTGTCTTGGAGGTCCTAACCTTGCAGGGTACGATGGGTGGGTGGTCAGTTTTACTTTTGTCGCTAAATGTTTGCGTTGTGCACCTTATGCCTATGGTCATATATTGTTTGCAGTTACTCATCGTGTGCGTTTAGTCTTCTTGTGATGAACATCGTGGTTGCGTCTTGTTGGTTGTCTAGGGCGTCGTATAGTTCAGTGTGTTGTTACTTCTACACACGCGCACACACCTTAAACAAAAAAATAAATTGCACCTGTATACTAGAATGGTTGTCGTAACGAACCGGTACGTTACAATCCTGAAGAAGAATCTGCTCTGGCTATAATCTCATCAACAATGGTTTGTCTCCCCAGTATGTTAGGATTTCTTCCTCCACGTCCTATGGTACCTGTAAGGTTAGTATTTCGGGGCTTTCGTTCTCGCGTTTCGCAATACATGCACACTATTCATTCCTAAGAAAGAAAACTAATGTTCTTACCAAAATCTATGATTATCTTCCCCGACAACGACGCCAAAATGTTGGGCTCTTTAATTGTCTAATTGAATAGAAAATCAAAGTGTTGAGTATAAATTGTCAACCCAGGGAAGTCTATTATTTCAATATAATTGTGCATAGTCTATGCTAGATTATGGAAGCATCTTTAATCTGATTGTAGTAGGGAAGTTTAAAAAAAAAAAAACATTATCACTAACACAGTTGTGCTGAAACAGCTGGAGTTCTACAGATTTGAAATCATAATTGCAATCTAAAATGATGAATGCATACGAACCCTAGATTGCCTACTCTAATCCAAATTTATAATTTACTTTTGCAGGAAGAAGCTCTATACTATTTGTAGAAAGGAAATCTACTTATTGCAAGAAGATACTTCACACTTTTATTTCTCAGAAACAAGATTTTAACCTAATGCAGAAAAAGGGAAAGCATTTCTCCAGCAATGTTCAACAATCAACTTCTAATTCTCATGAGATAAGTTTATGCGCATATAACAAGAAGGAACTAAACTATAACAACAGTTGTATTCTAGAAATGTCTAACATTTAAATCATTCACATTTAAAACAACTAATCTAGAATTCAAAACGGAGGGGAATCAGTGAGGAAGGTGGGCCCTTTCCTTCTCACTGAATCCACTCAAAGAAATAGGTGACAGTATGCTAAAGGAATTCAATCCACTCTTTCATTCAATTGCCAAAAAATGTCTATGTACAATCAACGTTACTTTTCTTTCTCCAGTAAAAAAACAAAAAAACTCCCTTTCATTACCAAAGATCTTCTATTTAAAGTTAGAGTCATTTAGTAGAACATAATCAGAACAGTCTTGAGAATCCCGGATTCTCAAGCTGTTCATTTGTAAACATTGCGAGATTGGAAAGCTTACCTGCACTCAGTTCAAATCTAAAAAATTTCCTTCAACAGAAAAACCTCTCCAGTTAGTACATATGGATTTACGTGGACCATCAAGAAAAGAAGGTACAGGAAAAGAAAACTATTTTATGTTGATTATTGATGATTATTCTAGACTAATGTGGGTTTCCTTTTTGAAGGAAAAATATGAAGCATTTGAAAAATTCAAAGTGTTTAAGGCTCTGACTGAGAATCAAACAGGAAAAATATTAAAGGCAGTAAGGTCTGATAGAGGAGGAGAGTTTAGTTCATGGAACTTCAAAGAGTTCTATGATAAACATGGGATCAAAAGAGAGTACACAATTCCAAGGACTCCACAACAAAATGGAGTTGTTGAGAGGCAGAATAGATCAGTACAGCAAATGGCAAGATCAATGATGAATGAAAGGAACATATCTCAGACATATTGGGTGGAATCAATTCATACGGTTGTTCATATCCTTAACAAAGCTCATCTCAGGCCACACAGTGACAAGACTCCTTATGAACTATGGTTCAAAAGACTTGCTTCAATCAAGCATTTTAAAGTCTTTGGGAGTAAATGTTATATCAAGAAAAATGATGAAAATATTGGCAAATATGATGACATAGTTGATGGAGGTGTCTTCTTGTGTTATGCTACAAACAGTAAAGGGTACAGATGTTATAATAAGAAACTGCATAAACTGGTTGATTGTATAGACATAAAAGTTGATGAAGAAATCCCAGTCAGAAATGTAAGTAGTGTTGATCCAAGCACAAAAGATATAGTTGAATACGAAGATGAACAGGTCCAAGGATCAGAAAGAGAAGAATCTGAATCAGATGAAGATACGAATACTCCGACTGACACAAATTAGTAGAAAGAAGCAAAATCACCTCTTAGAATTGTTGGAAAGAATCATCCTGAAATTCAAATAATTGGAGATATAAATAAAGGAGTTCAGACAAGAAGGAAATTGATTAAAGACTCAGAACAATATCATGTTGCTTTTTTATCTATGATTGAACCTAAATTTCTTTATAAAGCCAGCCAACATGATGATTGGATTAGAGCTTGATTAGATTGAGAAGAAAAATACTTCGGAGCTTCTCCCTAGACCTGAAGATAAGAATGTAATAGGTTCCAAATGGGTGTTGAAGAATAAAATGAATGAAAAAGGACAAATTGTTAGAAATAAAGCCAGATTGGTCTGCAAAGGGTATGCACAAGTTGAAGGTTATGACTTTGATGAAACTTTTGCACCAGTGGCAAGATTGGAAGCCATAAAAATGTTTCTTTCTTATTCATGTCATGAGAACTTTAAAGTTTATCAGATGGATGTTAAGTCAACATTTCTTAATGGATATCTAGAGGAAGAAGTATATATGGAGCAAGATGAAGGATTCTCATTGACAAATAATACTAATTATGTTTGAAAGCTGAAGAAGGCCTTATATGGACTGAAACTAGCACCATGAGCTTGGTATTATAGACTAGACAAATTTTTACAAGACAAAGGGTTCAAGAAAGGTATTGTTGACAACAATCTCTACATTAAGTCTGAAGCTGACAATTTACTAGTTGTTTTGGTTTATGTAGATGATATTATTTTTGGCTGTACTAATGAGTCATCTGTCCAATGGTTTGCTAACTCTATGAAAACAAAATTTGAGATGTCCATGATAGGAGAACTGCCATATTTTCTTGGTTTACAAGTAAATCATAGCTCTACAGGAATATTTATCTCTCAAGAAAAATATTTGAAAGAGATGTTGAAGAAATTTCAGATGGAGGATTCCTCTCCTGTTAGCACACCTATGGTGGTTGGTTTCAAGCTCAGTAAAGACAATATTTCACTGGTGTTGGAAGATTGATTGTTGTCATTGATGTCAACCCTAGTCATGGGTTTTGCACTGCAAAATTGATAAAGGTATTTGGACATGAAGGAAAATGCACATGCATATACAACACCCATGAATGGATAGTATACATCATGTTGTTTCTGGTGGTATGTGGCACATCACATGGATCCTCATGGTTGAGGAGAAATGAATTTTTGAAGATGACAAAGTGAATTGAAAAAGGAAGTACATGTAGGCCGTGAAAATAATTAAAGAAAATAATTACAAAATAAGAAAGTGTCAGGTCGGCCCTAATGTTAAAATGAAGTGACATAAATGGTATAAATAAATATCATTATACATTCATTTGATACAAGTAAAATTTCAGAGGGAAGAAGAAGTAAAAGAAGGCCAAATTTCAAGGGAGGATGAAGTCTTTTGGTGATGTGTTCTAAGGTATGTTATTTTCAGGTCATCTTACCATTTTTGGTATAATTTTTTTTTCTAGAACGATTCAGATGGTACAATCGCTATGGTACTGAGAAGACATATCAAGGTACCTCTGGTAAATATTTTATCTCTTGATTCACTATAATTATGGAGATACACTCTGTGGAATATAGGGTTTGTGACCAGTCCTGAAACTAGTCAATAAACAGGTGTTCTGGGTACAACAGTCATAACTATTTCATACAGACTCCGAATGTAGTGGGACCACTTCCATTGGAAAGAGTACGGACTTTAGTTTCTTGTGTGTGTGTTTCAGAATCATATGTTAAATATTGAGTGTGGGGGATGTTGTACAAGTTGGCTCTTCTGAACAGACCAGCATTGAATAAAGTCTACCATTCTTTCTATAACCTCTTTTTGGGGAGGATTCAAGGAGTGAAAATTAGAGGAGTTTCAGAGAATACATTGAGTAACATTATATACAGGATCAGAGTACTCCAAGAATTGAATAATTACAAAAATTGAAGAGGTCTCAGAAAGCATTATCAGGTTCTATGTGATGATTGGTTGATGGTGATGATTTAATGTAAAGTTTTATTATCTCTCATATATTCTTGGGTGGAAGGAAGGGGCAAGGATAGAGAGTTCAAATATCTCTTGATATTGGAGGAT
>ML778083.1:271819-329506 GCA_009831015.1 Picea engelmannii | reverse complement strand
TCCTTATGAACTATGGTTTGGAAGACCTGCTTCAATCAAGCATTTTAAAGTCTTTGGGAGTAAATGTTATATCAAGAACAATGATGAAAATATTGGAAAATATGATGATAGGGATGATGAAGGTATCTTCTTGGGTTATGCTACAAATAGTAAAGGGTACAAATGTTACAGTAAGAGATTGCATAAACTGGTTGATTGTATAGACATAAAAGTTGATGAAGAAATCTCGATCAGAAATGTAAGCAATTCTGATCCAAGCACAAAAGATATAGTTGAATATGAAGATGAACAAGTCCAAGGATCAGAAAGAGAAGAATCTGAATCAGATGAAGATACAAATACTTCGACTGACACAAATCAGCAGAAAGAAGCAAAATCACCTCTCAGAATTGTTAGAAAGAATCATCCTAAAAATCAGATAATTGGAGATATAAATAAAGGAGTTCAAACAAGAAAGAAATTGATTAAAGACTCAGAACAATCTCATGTTTCTTTTTTATCTCTGACTGAACCTAAAAAATTTGATGAAGCCATCCAGCATGATGATTGGATTAGAGCTATGAATGAAGAGCTTGATCAGATTGAGAAGAACAATACTTGAGAGCTTGTCCCTAGACCTGAAGATAAGAATGTAATAGGTTCCAAATGGGTGTTCAAGAATAAAATGAATGAAAAAGGACAAGTTGTTAGAAATAAAGCCAGATTGGTCTGTAAAGGGTATGCACAAGTTGAAGGTCATGAATATGATGAAACATTTGCACTAGTGGCAAGATTGGAAGCCATCAGAATGTTTCTTGCTTATTCATGTCATAAGAACTTTAAATTTTATCATATGGATGTTAAGTCAGCATTTCTTAATGGAGATCTAGAGGAAGAAGTATATATGGAGCAACCTGAAGGATTCTCATTGACAAATAATCCTAATTATGTTTGCAAGCTAAAAAAGGCATTATATGGACTGAAACAAGCACCACGATCTTGGTATTATAGACTGGACAAAATTTTACAAGACAAAGGGTTCAAGAAAGGTACCGTTGACAACAATCTCTACATTAAGTCTGAAGGTGATAATTTACTAGTTGTTTTGGTTTATGTAGATGATATTATTTTTTGTTGTACTAATGAGTCATCTGTCTAGTGGTTTTCTAACTCTATGAAAACAGAATTTGAGATGTCCATGATAGGAGAACTGTCATATTTTCTTGGTTTACAGGTAAATCAGAGTTCTGTAGGAATATTTATCTCTCAAGAAAAATATTTGAAAGAGATGTTGAAGAAATTTCACATGGAGGATTCCTCTCGTATTAGCACACCTATGGTTGTTGGTTGCAAGCTCAGTAAAGATGATATTTCACTGGATTTTGATCAAAGTACATATCACTCTATGATAGGCAGTCTTCTGTACATCACAGGATCTTGTCCTAATATAATGCAAGCTGTTGGAATGGTAGGTCGTTATCAGCCTGCTCCTAAACAAAGTCATTTGGTAGTTGTCAAAAGGATATTCAAATACTTGAAGGGAACAATGACTTATGGTCTGTGGTATCCAATAAATTATAATTTTCAGTTAACTACTTATTCAAATGCAGATTGGGCAAATTGTGTGGATGAGAGAAAGAGCACCAGTGGAGGTGCATTCTTCCTTGGTGACTCGTTGGAAGCATGGATTAGTAAGAAGCAAAGATCTATTTCCTTATCAACTACAAAGGCAGAGTACATTGTTGCTGCTACTTACTGCACTTAGATTTTATGGATGATTCAAACTCTTACATATTTGAAGGTAAATTATACTGGTCCGATTAAAATTCACTGTGATAACACTAGTGCCATTAGTGTCTCCAAGAATCCCGTTCTTCATTCCAAGACTAAGCATATCCCAATAAAATACCATTTTCTCAGAGAACAAGTTACAAATAGAATTTTTCAGCTGAATTATATTCCTTCCACAGAACAGATCGTTGATATATTTACTAAACCGTTAGCAGCAACCCCTTTTGGATGTCTTCGTCAAAAGTTGGGGGTTATAACTTATTTCGTCTAATCTGTTGACCTGGTTAGGGGGAGTACTTATTGAATATATGTTGTATTTCTAAGTTTCTCATAGTTGACAGGAGGAGTATGTACTGCAACATCTCAGGGGGAGCATGTTTCTTCTTTGACATTGATGTCAAAATGGGAGAAAGTGTGGTAATTTCAAGGATGCTACAATGGTATAGTTGGACGTTATTCAAGGAGTTTCCATCAATGCCAAAGGGGGAGATTGTTGGCATGTTTTCAGACAGAGGAAGAGTATGCGTGTTTTTCATTGATGGCAAAGATCATGACCATCAACACAGGGATAATGACATGGCAATGCAAGTTGAACTGCGAAGAGCAACAATGATCATTAGATCCCATTTAGATTTCTCGACGATCATCAGATCTGAATTTAGATAGGAGGAGCGTGCAGTAGAAGAGAACCGATCTCATGCGTAAGATATAAGACCGAAGTCCGACCATCGGTGGATCCAGGAGAACCTGCACATTCTTTAAAATGCTAGGAAAAGTAGGCTTACAAAATCCTGAAAGTAGGAGGATTGTTCATCTTCGGGAGAGACGTGGTTACAGATCAACATTTCGCTAACTGAGAGGTCAAATGAAGGAGTTCTCCAACCTCTTGAACTCGCGATATGAAAAATCGTGAAATAATCTTAGTCATTGGATCAAGGATTGATCGGGACGGACGGGTGGCGAAAAATCAGAACATGTCAACGACTCCATTTCGGAGTTTCATAGATCGGAAAATTAAAGATCAAAGGAACTTTAACCTTTGAAGTAGAGAACCCCGAAATCCCAAAACAGACACATCAACAAACCATGTTAGCTAAGGACACATGGCACAATCAGGCAATGAGAAGTCTCAAGCTGGTTTAACATTTGAGGCACATGTAAGTCACGAATCAGAGTGACACGTGGCAGTTATTCGGCACGTGTCAATCCACATGTGACTTTAGCAGGTTTACATCACATCAGAACTTTCTATTTTGGGGTTTTACATAGCAAGCAAAAACTCCACCATCACGAAGTCTCGAACTCCGAAATGCCAAAAGGGACTATTGTGAGTCTCGAAAACCTAAAAGACAAAACTCCAAAATCCCATCAACCGTCCATTTCAGTGGGTTATGTGAACCGTCTGATCATTTCAGAGATTTTGTGATCATGAATTTTATAATGTTGGAGTCATGATGACTCGAAGGGAAAAACACCGAAATCCTGTCAGCTTTTCGATTAATAAAATAATGGATCAGATTATGAAGTTTTGTGGACCATTGATCTGGCTCAATTTCGGGGATTGTGACTTGGAGTGTCGAGACACTTCTTCACAGAAATGCCAAAATACGAAAACACCTTTTGGTGTAGGCTATGGTCACCGTCAATGGTCTTGTGAGAGGGAAGAGCTAGCACCAAGCTAATCTCCTTTTCTGTGATCGTAACATGGAGAGTCAAGAATCTTCACCACAGGAATTTCGAAATGCAAAATGTGAAAGGCATTTTGATTAGGCCCGTGGTTACAGCTAGTAGGCATATAGAATAAGTGCGAGACCCAGTACTTGTAATCCAATGGTGCAGGTGAATTTGAATATGATCACAGGGCTACTATTTCATCTCACAGTTAATTGATCAGTTATGATTCAATTAGCAAAACTGATTCATGATTCTTGATCGGTTGGTGATTCAGTTGTTGAGGTGTGTGTGAATAAAAGGAGATATGAGATGACTGTGCAATGTTGTCTGTTCTAACCAGATAAATGTGATGAACTATAAGAAGAGTAAAATTACAGGATGCATAGCTTGAGATAAAACTTAGAGATGAGTAACAGTTGCTGAACAGACAAAAGAAAGAGTAGAATAACAAAATAGCATGAAGCAGAGCAGAATTGCAGAACAATTTTTTTTTTTTGAAGCAGAGAAGAATTGCAGAACAGAAAATAAGGGGTAAGAATTGAGACACCTATATTGTTTGTTTTTCAATCATTTACTCATAATCAGGGTGGTTAGGAGGTGCAAGGGAGGACTGTTGTCCTCAGAGGTTCAAGTGGGTTCTTGAACACAGGGAGTTGTAGCTTCCATCTGGTTGCAGCCAAAGAAACTAGGGTGGTAGGATGGCACAAGGGAGAACAAGTGTTCTCTGTTATACAGGTTGGAGCTTGTGTAACTGGAAGTTGGTGCTTCCATCTAGTTGGTGCTATAACATTAAGGGATTTGGTGCTTCCTTCTAGTGGGTACTAGAGAAACTAGAGAGTTGGTGCTCTCAAACAAGTTGGAGCTTGTAAAACAAAGGTAGTAGCCTCACATTAAGTTGGTGCTCAATTATAGATGATGTACAGAACTTAAAAGTCTGCCTATCATTTTCGAAGAAGAAGAGGTTTTCTCCCTTTATGGGTTTCCTCATGAAAACTTGTCTCTGTGTATATCTTATGTGTTAGTGATGCTCATTATTTATGTTGTCCATATGTTGTATAATATTGATGGTCACTTGGAGAAAGATTAAAAATGGCTTAATTGACTTAAAATTGTTTAAGCATAGTGACAAATGATTCACCCCCCCTCTTAGTTGTCTTAGTAATTTCAACATAGTTCATACCTTGGGAAAAAGGGTCTTAGTACTCATTGTAATAGTCATTTAGCTTAGGAATGAGAAGGTTGAATGGGCAAAAGATGTAGTGAAAAAGGGACATTTCTAGGTCCTAACACTCACTACCTCATATTTTCCAATAGATCAAGTGTTCACTAGATAGATATTCAATGAACTTGTGTGCAAGAATGAGAGACTCTGATGTGTATTTACACTCTTCCATTTAACTTATTTTCAAGCACTTTACCCTTAATTAATTTCTTGTTACAATTGTTTTACCCTTTAACTTTCTTTCCCTTTTTCCTAATTTTAGGGTCATAATTGTTTTACCTTTTTCTTTACCTTTTTTCCTAACTTTAGGGTCATAACTGTTTTACCCTTTTTTCCTCATTTTAGGGTCATAATTGTTTTACGCTTTTTCTTAATTTTAGATTCAACCTTTGCTTTATTGTTACAACCACTTTTCCCTTAATTAATGACTTTGTAACTATTTAGGGATTCTTAACCATTCTTCGAGGCTTCCAACTTCATGAGGCTATAACTCCTCAACTGTGAGGAACCATGTGGTGTACCACCTACCATTGGAAACAACATGACAAGAACTATCTATCCGTGACAAGAAAAACCACGCCTTTGGGGCTTCTTGTAGAATTCGTCAATTACACCTTTCTGTCAGAATTCTTCTAGGGATGACATCAATCAACTTACCGACAATTGTGACCATACAATTGACAACCAACTATCCAAAGATCAACCAATTGTCCAACGATCTCATCCACATCTCAGGGGCTTCCAAACTTCTCCAATGGTTGACTTAATCACATCTATAGGTCTTTCAGACTTCTCCAAGGGATGAAATCAATCTCCAAGGGTTGACATCAATGAAAACCAAGTGTCCAAACCAAATTTCCAATAGTCTCTCCCTTTGGAATTGATGGAAACACTAATTGCATGCATTGATGGAAACACTCATGCTCATATGTAGAATCATGATTTTGACCATCACTCCCCCTGTCTCCATGCCATTGCTCTTATCTCTCCCCCTTTGAAATCAATGGAAAAGGTTATCTTGCTTTTGGGTTGCTCCCCCTATCTTTATACTTCTGATCTTTCTCTATGTCCTAATGCCTCTGTTCTTTCTCTCTGTATTCATTCCTTTTTTATTTTCTCTCCGATGACATTGTGGGTAGAAGAGTAACTCCCTCTGTCAGTATGTCTCCCCCTATCTTCATTCTAATGATATTCCTTTTTGTATCTCTCTCTCTGATGATTTTTCTCCCATTGACTTATTTCCAAGATATCGTATAGATTAATGTAGGGATTCCTATATCTTCTTCCTTTCCTCTCTTCCAGATCTACATGTCCATTGGTGCTTCCTCTTCTAATTCAATGGGATATATGAAAATCATTCAAAGATACTTCAAGTCTTCAACATTTATCATTAATGACCATAGTATTCAAGAATATCTTCCTCTGATGTTGTAGCTTCTACCGAAAATTTCTCTTTCCCTATTCTGCTATGCCTTCCATTGCTTTCCTTTCTGTGACCAACTAATTCCAAATATCAATATGACTTTATCCAATGTTACACATATTATATGACACATGTCTTTTGACCTGCCAAGTGTCTCATGAATCCATCTCTATCCATATGTCACTAACTATCCATGACCCTAATACACAACTATCCACAATGATGACCCATCTCTCACTGTACTATTCTGATGACTTTTCAAAGTCTGTTGCAAGATCATCACATATTCCTTCCTGGAATCTTCCATACAATCATGAATCTCTTCCTGAAAAGTGTATCAATGATATTCCTATGATATATGCATGAGAATATTTCTTCTCAATCCATCAATCTGTCATTATGTAATTATTCTATCCGACTGTTATGAATTTGTCTATGCAAACATTTCAAACTGCTCAAAGGATGGTTCTTTGATATGTAGTAGCTATTGCATAGAATCCCCCTGTTCAATATTCATATTTATTGGGAGTCTCCAAGATGAATGGCTCAGAACAATGGAGGAATCCACCCTAATGCGGAGGAATCTTCTTCTTCATCTGTAGACTCATTATCTCTCTATCCTTCGACTTCTTCCTTTTTTCCTGTGGATTCATTATGATATTTCACTACAATTCCCGAGAGTAAAATATCTTGGGCTTGTTATTTGTTCAACTACTATTAGTTTCTTTCTCGCACTACTGCAAAAACTATGATCTCTAGGAAATGTTCATTATTCACCTACTCTTCTCTTCTTTTGTTTCTTCTCCAAACCTTCATTTATATGACATCGATGTTTTATTTCATGGTGGGATCTATCATGCTTCTATAATTTCCATCTATGTGAACATAATTGTGTCATTTGTAACATTCAATATTGTGGGGAGCCACATAAACATTCCTTCCTTGAACATTTCTATCATATGATCTTCTATATACAACCTTATATCCAAAGTTATTACAAATAAAAAAATGACCATAAAAGAAACTTTCATACCTGGGAGTGAATGATCTTCTTTGCGATGCAGTCCTTCTGAATTCATGACTCCTTTGATCATGATATTCTCTTCTGTTGATTCCTTCATCATGAATGAAGCTTATTTGTTTCTTGATTGTGGAAGGTATTATTGAATATGTATCTCTATTATACTCATTCTTATTTGATTCTTGTTGACCATGATTCCTTCCTTTGAGTACTTTTGCATAACTCTTACCCTTTTCTTCATTCTTCCTTTCTAACAACCTGGAGTGATTCTATTCAAATTTCTTTACTAATGATGTGGATGTTTCTCTCTCTTCAACTTTCTTACTGAGCTTGAAAATTTTAACTCTTAATGTGACAACTACTTCTTCAAGCTTCTCAACCTCTTCTTCTTTCTTCATTATCAGAATCTTCATGACTTCTTCCGTTCTCTTTTCTTCTTCAAGTTGGATATTCAAGGAGATGATTTCTTCTTCAAGTCTTCTTTATTTTGAATGAATTATGCTTCAAGCTGATTTAAATCCTCAGATATTTCCTTGAGATGATTTGTCAATATATTGTCACTCTTCTCTGATTCCTTTCTTTGTGCTACTATTTCAACTTCCAAACATTGCTTCTCTTCTATCTGAATTTTGTATGTTTATTCAATCCTTATGGATTCTTCTGTTTGGATTTTTAGGTTCGTAATAATCTACTGGACTTCTTCAAGGATTTTAAAACCTTTCTTTATCTTGATAAATTATTCTCTGAGAGACTTGTTTTCCTCTCTTTATTTCTTCACTTCATCTAACAAACTGATTAATTCTACTTCAGGATCTACTATGCCTTCTTCACAATCTTCTTCTTCTGAATCTTCCTAACATGATGAGCATATTTCTTGTTGTTATGTTATTTCATATTATTTATCATTCTCTGGCTTCCTCAAGGTAGAGACTATGTATCTTATCCCAAGTTCTTTAGTTGATGAAAATTTTCCAACGTTCTCTCTTAACGGATTAGGTAATCCTTCCCAGATGAAATCCATTGTTGTTTTGTTGTTTCTTTTCAATTCCTTCTTGGCCACAATATTCAATTTCTTTGTAGTGGTGTATCTTGTAACAACTGATTTCCAAACATCATACCCATGTGCCTATAAAAACACTTTCATTTTTATTCTCCACATTTCATATCTCTGATCATTTTGACCATCAAAATGTGGTACCCCAAACATAATGTACTCCATGATCCTCCTTCCAGTGGTTAAAATGTTCCTGAAGGAACTGACTCTGATACCAATTGTTGGAATACTAAGAGGGGGGGAGGGTGAATCAATATGATCACTTCATAGAACTTTTAACCACAATATATAATATTTAACTTTATTAATAGTGTTCAACAATTTACCATTATCATCCAATATATTAGTAGTATAAATCAACATTTCAAATTAAACAATCACAGAAACAAAGTACACCCGAATTTACATGGAAACCCAAATGGGAGAAAACCACATAATGCTTTTCTTATATGTCAAGATTACATTCATATGAAGAACTAACTTCCAAATTCTCCATCTCCAACCCCCTATTTGTTGGACATGGTGTTATGTTGTCATTGATGTCAACAAGGGTTAATATGGGTTTATTATCCATACAAGTACCCTTCTATACCAATTCCAAGAGAGATTTGTAAGAGAATTAACTTTAATGAAGTAGGTGGAGTAATGAGAATACTGAGAAGATGTTTTTTTATTCTGAGACATACAACGCATGGGTTTTCCCATAGAAATGAACATATATATATATATATATATATATATATATATATATATATCTGAACAAATAAAATACAGTAATTATATATGAAAAAATATCAAAAGGAACATGTGTTACACATCAATATTACTCAATTTGATAAGTGTCGCATGTTCCTCTCAACTGTCGTAAGTGTCGCATGTTTCTTACAACTGTCGCAAGTGTGGCATGTTGTTCACAAGTGTCGTAAACATCAAACGAAGCATACTACCATGATGACGACACTAAGGAGGCACTTAGAATACCTCATACATCTGATTTGAAGGAAGAGGGATGATCAACTAAAGTCAAACATATCTTGCCACCTGAAAAGAGCTCTTAAACTAGGGTTTAGAGGAAGAGCGCTCCCCTATGGCACCCTTAGGAGTGTTGGCGCTCCCC
The DNA here is from genome assembly GCA_009831015.1 of Picea engelmannii. Lineage (NCBI taxonomy): Eukaryota > Viridiplantae > Streptophyta > Pinopsida > Pinales > Pinaceae > Picea > Picea engelmannii. The sequence continues at coordinate 320,225 of ML778083.1, read as the reverse complement.
CATAAGGTACCGGGGAGCGTTATAACAACAAACTACCCCTCTAAAGGAGCACTACCCATCCCTAGAGTGTTGGCTCTCCCCTTGAGCCTCCTAGGGAGCATTATAGTGCCCTGATGCCCCTTTTGAGGGAGCACTGTCTAATCTAGGAAATGGTTGGCCTGTTGAGGAGAATAAGGGGAGGATCTTTCAAGTTTGGAAGGCAGTTGCATTCGAATTCTTGGTTCCATCAGGAGATCCCTGATCTAAGGAGGGGATTCCTCAACTTATTCTAAAGATAACTCAAGAGGTTAAGCTTCTCTTAACCTACATAAGCAGGCTCTATGGTGGTGAAAAGGGGGGAATAATTGCTAGCATGAAACCTATGATCTCATAGGAAACACACTGTGAACTGGAAGAAAGTAATCATTGAAGTTGTTGTCGTCTGGATCGTGGATCTTTCGAGCAAGGGTTAGACAAAGAGGACTTGACGAAGCTGTCACATTCGCGTCTATGATTGTAAGTAACTGTTGTCACTGTTCTCATTAATATGACATGCTTGGCCCGTTTCTTTCTAGTTTGTGTCTGATCTTACATAAACTTATCTCTGGTAGATAGATCTACTTTCAAGCTAATATAAATAGAGTAGGAAGTGGTCGTACTGTTGTTTTGTCTACAGAGCTCATCAAAGAGCGAAAGATTGGAGCTCAACTTGGAGCGTGCAGGGACAAACATCGATAAAAAGGTACTTTTGTTCTCCTTCCTCCTCATGCATTAGTTTGTCTAGATTTGAAAGGAATTCAGTGTCCACGTTAATCACTTTCTGTCTTAGAGTTAAGAGTCTATCTCTTTGAGGCAATCTATATGTCCGCAGGGAGATTTTCCTACAACAGGAACTGGCGACTCCACTGGGGAGTCCTCAAATTGAAACTTCTTGTTTTGATTTATCCTCATTGACCTTGTCTTACCCCTTGATTTTTTTTGGACCTGGTTCACCCCTTTTTGATTGATTTCATGAGTTGATTAACTCCCTAGCCCATCACACTCAGCTTGCTTGACAAGACTAGACTGCAATTTTTGGATTTTTTGACACTTCTAGAAGATTTTTTAACCCGACGCCCCTGTGCCTGTGTTTACAAAGTGCCAACGCTCCCTAACTACCTTACACATAGTGCTATAACGCTCCTTTCCATTTACAGCAGAGCGCCATCCCTCTTTTGGCCAAAAACCTTTCCATAATTGGTTTTTCAGGGTTTAGATTTTGTATTTTCACTTGCTGAGCCTCTCTGAGAGTCAATGCATCTTCCCATTCAACCTTGGCATCTTTATTTTCGAAGAACAAACACCTTACTGTTTGGATTTTGTAGTCTCTTTCATCATTTTTGAGTTTTTCTGCTGATTGGGAGTTTGAAACCAATGCATTTTTGTTCTCCCTTTTTGACTGAGTGAGAAACTCTGGTGAAGGACATCAGAGGCCTACGGATCTCTTCATTTGGTCTTAGTTGAGGTCATTGTTCTTCGACATTTCTTTTGGTGTGAAGTTCTTGATTTTTCTTTGTTGTTTACTTTTCTTTTGCTTCTTGTTTTTTATCGCAACAAGAGGTTGTATTGTTTGTACCAAACCTGCTTGTGTTTATATGAGTTTCCTTGATCCAAAAGGATAATTGACAGGAAAAGTGTTGTTTTGAATAAATCATTATTCACACACAAACAATAAACAAACATCTTTAGGATTGGTTTTGCATATTAGAATGTATCTCAAAAGTTTTAGCACCGCATCGGTTTTGATTGAGAAGATTTATTTGAGGTCATTCCTTATTGGTGATTGTTAGTGAAAAGAACTTTATATCTCTCCCTTAGATAGATGTTCATCAAAAATAAATGAATGCTTATCATATTTGATGCATTTTTGGAGATTGAGTCATAATTCCATCTGTTTCACTTCCATGCACCCCTTTTTTGAGTAAAGAACAACTATAAAATGAACGCTAATTAAAAATCATCTAGAACATTTTCTTTTCTAGGATCCTCCACCAACAGTAGACTAGGCTAGTACTTTGGATTAGGCTGTGAGCATAACTCTCCAAAGTTTCCAAAATAAACAGTAGCATCCTGAGTTAGGGAGAGTCAAATCCAATTATCGTATAAGTCTACCTGGGATCCCCCTCTCACACAGGGGTTACGCACGAGGTCGCATTCGGGAGAGCTACGGAGATTATCCCTCCGTGGTTTGACTGATTGTAGTGGTCAGGGATGATTTTAAGGATGGAAATTTATTTTAAAATTTAGAAACCTTGGAGAATATTATTAATCCTTCATATGCTAACTATAAATGATTGGCGATTTTTTGTAAAAATATTCAAATTTCTAAGTATTTTATATAGTTTTTATAAAATTTTGGCGATTTTTAAGGAAAAATAATTTTATCCTATAGAATTTGGGTGAATCATTTTTAAAATAGTGAATCTAGTTTTTAGAAAAACCATGGAAAATTAGCCCATGAGCGAAATTTAGCCCCTAAAATCATCCTTGGTAGTGGTTAGATCATATTATGGGGATCGCTTGAAGGTAAATCCACAATTACTGAGTGGAAGCCTTTTAAGTTGATTTTGGGCTAGATACCCTGCCCATACATTCAGAATGGACTGTTGACTGTTCCCGCTCAGGGGATGACTGCGAGTTGGTAACCTTAGTGGCCATAATATTTAGGGTCTTACACAAGGTGACTGTGAAGGGAAGTCTCACTGTACCTGGAGGAGACATTGTTCAAACTCACTCAGGCTCCTTGGAGGGTAAATCCACAATTACTGCGTGGAAGCTTGCACCAAGGCGTAAGTCCATTAAGCAGGTCGCCATTGTAACTGTTCCACAATATCCCCGCCCCTTCTTGACTTGAACATGCGACGTTGGATTTCATCACCAACTAGTACGGTCATCGAGAGAAGGTCATGTTTGCTTGGTTGTGATTCCTAGATTTTCATTAGCGTATGCTGTTTCTTTTTGGTAGTTGGCCATAGATATTTTTCGCCGACTCTTTTTCGCCAACATCGACCCTCCACACCATTCGCGGAGGCTACAGGGACTTCCTCCAGAAAATATGGAAGGGAACACCCCTTTACCCCCTCATTCTACGGAGGAATATCCTCAATAGAGCGAGGTTCAAGACACTACAACTTCCCAAGAAGAAGTTCCCACTCCTTTAGAGAATTTTTGAATTGTTTCAGAGTCTCCGAAAGCTTTCTGCATTCCAGAGGGATATGAACGACGTGTCCTCCAACTGAATTTAGTTGGTGAATTTGTCGTCGTCAATCCTTCTGACATTCTAACTGGGTCTCATTCAAACCCTTTAGCCGACGACCCCTTTTGGACCGCAGACATTGTTCAAAGTCCGTCGCGTATGATGCAGGATCTTTATGGTGCAGGAATAGGTGTCGACGCACCTTTCACCTACACCGTACCCTTAAACCATTTTATCGGTACCACTATTTTTTCAGCCACACCATCCGTTGGCCCAAGGTCTACTTTCCCTCTCCAGACAGCCCATTCCATAATGGTCCCTCACATTCTGACTATTCCTGTCGGTAATGTGGTGGTTAGACAAGCTATGATTGGCACACCTATAACACCTAGACCTTCACCATCACTCCCTTTTGGGTATAGAGCACTCAACTTTTCCGCTTTCGCTACTACCCAAGTTATGCCGGGAAGTTCCATACCTATCCAACAACCCGGAGGGACTGGTCTTGGTGGTCCTAATCCACTCAGTAGTACTGGTCAGTCATTTACGTCTGGTTCTCAAATTTTGGGAACTCTACCTCAAGTTGGGGGGCATCCTCCCACCAGAGGAAAATTTCCATTTGGAGGGCACCCCCATGCTGGGGGGAAGCCTCAATCCAGAGCCTACCATCAACCATACGGACAAAATGTGTCCACCACACCCAATCCGTGGAATATCCCTTTTCCAGGAAATCCATAGTTCTTAGGGGGACACAATCCTCAATCTCCACAACAACCTCCTTATGGAAAAATGCAAAATCCATCTTATAACCCTCAAAACCCATCCGGTTATCCTCCGCTCACACATGCTTCTCAAAACACCTCAAATCCTGTTTACCTTGGTCAACACCAACCTTATACAAGAGGTCCCACTAGTTACAATTATCTGCATAACCTAGTGTATGGTCCTACTGGTGTCCCTATGCCACACCAACATTACCCACAAGTTAACCGAAAGCTACCTTTTCTAGCAACCCTGGACCTTCCAGAATTGTCTCAGTTAACGAATGATCCTATTTTTCATTCCCCGGTTTGGCCAGCTATCCCAGCTAAACTTCCTTCCGATATTCCAAAATTCGACGGAAAGTCCGGAGAAGACCCAAACAACCACGTGATGACTTTCCATTTCTGGTGTTCATCCAACTCCCTCATGGATGATTCTATATGTTTTCATCTTTTCCAATGAACGCTTACGGGTTCTGCAGCAAAATGGGATATTGAACTACCACGAGCTTCTTTTCACGATTTCAACTCTCTCGCCATGTCCTTCCTCACACACTTCCAACTACCCATTCAATACGAGACAGGTACTGAACTATTGACCTCCCTTCGTCAGACGACCTCCGTACATATCTCCGATCATATCCATGAATGGAGACGACGACAAAGGATAATAAAAGCGGTCATTCCTGACCAATTATTAGCGGAATGGTTCACTAAATCACTGTTACCCCAGATCGCTCGTGATGTTACCATGGGTGGTGTAGTCACCGAGGAAGAAGCTATTGTCCGAGCTCAGTACTTAGACTTAGTTTATTCATAGTCTGGTACTCTCTATGAGTTGATACCGAATTCTACCTGTGCCACTAATGATCCATCCAAACCATCGTCTACCTCGCACGCGGATGGAGTTATTGGCTCCATCAAGACCCAATCTACTTCCAAGTCGACTGGCCCAATCTAGAGGTCCGCTCCGACGTTTTCTCCCAGTCCAACTGCACCCTCTTCTAGCCCCCCTCAAACTCATGTTTCTGAGGTGAATGCGGTCCAATCAACCCCTTCACAACAACCTTGGGGAAAGAATAAAGAAAGAAATAAACCAAAGAAAAACAACAACAACGAACAACCAAAAAATCAACCCCAAACCGCTGCTACCGGGAAACAACCACAACGGAAACCAAAATTCCCATGTCTCATTTGTGGTGATGATCACTACACCCGAGACTATCCACATCGCGATGAAGTGGCCAATATATTTAAGGGAAATTCCCAACCTGTTGTGCTTACTCAGCCTTTCCCCCAGCAACAATATTTGGTTGCTCAAAGCCCCACTCCAAGGGGCAGTTCCAACCAACCCCATGATGAAGCCTCAACAAGTGCCCACATTTACATGTTTAACGGGGTTAATCTGACCACTCACACTGCGACATATGACACACCAGTTAAACCTGACAAGCTGAAGACTACTAATGGTTCTTCACCGGACTCGTTACCATCTTCCGTTAATCCTCCATCTGCTAGCCCTCCATCCGTGCCACTTCAGATTGAGAAACCTTCGTTTGACTCCATTTTACGCCCTCCTAAGAGCACTATTCGAAAGTCTACCTTTAATCCTAGTTCATGGGATGCCCAAAACCACAACATTGTTGAAGATTTGGCTCAAGCACCGTGTGCTATGTCTGCTTTAGAAGTTCTACAACACTGTCCCAACCAACGTAGAATTCTCTTAGCTGCCATCGACGCTTTTGATCCTGAGTCATCAAATAACCTCAAATTTAATCTGGATGATCATCAACCATGACTCTCCCACCAGCTAGCTTTCCAAATCGATGTTGTTGTTCATAATCAACAAATCCACCGAACTATCTTGGATGAGGGAGCCTCTACCTGTGTCATGTCTCTAGCCTATTGGAAAGGCTTAAAATCACCTACCCTTAACAAATCCCCTATGATGTTATGCACTTTCGATGGGAGAGTTTTTAATCCGCACGGACTGTTACAATCCTTAGCCATTCAGTTGGGCGGAAAAACTGTTACCGTTGATGTTGAGGTGGTCGATGTCCCCCTCGATTACAACCTGCTACTTGGAAGAAGTTGGTTTTATTCTATGACTTCCATTGCCTCGTCGATGTTTCGATCTGTACAATTCCCCCATCAAGGAAAAATTGTCACTATCGATCAACTTGATTTCTATACACCCGACGCTCACGTCCCTGTCACCAACAACATTCCCTTTTTTGGAGACCATCTAGTTACGTATGAAAGCGTTCGTATTGGATTGTTAAAAGATTCTAGCCTCATGGGTACCTTCCCTACACCACTTCCACCCACCGCGCATCATATTTCCACCGTTAATATGATCTCAACTATGCCTTACCAATCCTTGGAATCATCTAATCCTTGGGTTGTACCTAGTCCTATGGAATTCGATGTGCTCGGTGACACTATGCCACTTAGACCAGTCGAGGCCACATACATAGCTATCCAATCTACCTCTCCCTCTCCGGACAACCCACATTTATTGGCACCTGATGCCTACTCGATGCCCTCATGGTTGGATTCCCTATCGTCCGCGATTGACTACATTTCCCAAATTTTCCCTTCCGACAAATCTATTATGGAAATGCTCATTATTGACGATCTACCTTGGGATGATAACCATCATCGATCCTCTTTTCTTCCATCTTTAGAAAAAATTCACCAAGACATACACTCTGTCTTCCCTCCCGATGTTACCGATGCTCCACAATCTCCTATCCTCACACAAGATACTCTCTCGGAGGGGAACATGGGTAACATCTCTACCATGATCGTTATTGATATTTCAATCAAAGAAGGTGTCATGGAAAACATTAACCTTGGTGCTAATTGCACACCTGAAGAAGTGGTTTCTTACACCGCTTTGTTTAAAGAATTCCACGATGTCTTCGCTTGGAGCTACAAGGAAATGCCAGGGATCGACCCTTCGATCATTTTGCACGAAATCAAGACTTACCTTGGCACGAAACCTGTTCGACAAAAAATCCACCCGGTTCATCCCAAGAAAATCACAGCTATAAAGGTAGAAGTTGAGAAACTTCTAAAATCTGGCTTTATCTATCCTTCCCCTTTGACAAAATGCGTCTCCAACCTTGTTTCGGTTGCCAAAAAACAAGGGACCATCCGTGTTTGTGTTGACTATTGGGATCTCAACAAATCGTGTCCAAAGGACAACTACCCTACGCCCTTCATCGACCAAATCATCGATAATTACGCTGGGAGCGTAATCTTCTCTTTCATGGATGGCTTCTTTGGGTATAACTAGATTGAAATCTTAACTGCTGATCAACATAAGACAACATTGATCTGCCCATGGGGAACTTTTGCCTATCGAAAGCTACCTTTTGGTCTCAAAAATGTTGGTGCTACTTTCCAACGGGCCATGTCGTACGCTTTTCATGATATCAGGCATATCACAGAACCTTACCTCGATGACTTACCTACCCACTCATCCAATCGATCCGATCACATCGATCATTTACGGGCTATTTTTCTTCGATGTTGGTTCTACCGTATCCGCTTGAACCCACATAAATGCATTTTTGTTGTCGAATCTGGTCGACTCCTCGGTTTTATTTTCTCTGAAGACAGGATTAGGGTGGATCCCTTAAATATCAAGGCTATTCTGGCCTTACCCCCACCCACCAATTTAACCCAACTCTAAAGTTTGCAAGGAAAAGCAAACTTCCTTCGTCGTTTCATCTGTAACTACGCTGAGATAACTAAAGGATTCATGTGGCTACTGCAGAAAAACACCCCTTTGATCTGGGATGACATTGCTCAACGGTCATTTGATGCTCTCAAGAATTCCTTGACCCACACACCTTTGTTAAACCCTCCAGAGTATACAAAGGACTACATCCTTTACTTATCCACCTCCACTTCCACTATTGCAATGGTGTTAGTTCAAGAAGACCCCAACGCTGAAGAACATGTGATCTATTACCTGAGAAAGAGTCTATCTGGACCCGAACTCCAATATTCACATGTAGAGAAACTGGCTCTGGCAGCCATCATCGATGTCCATAGATTTCGTCACTACATCTTATTACGCACCACCATGGTGATTGCGGACTCCAACCCCATGTACCACGTCTTGACATGCCAGGTGCTTGGGGGCAAATATTCCAAATGGATCGTCATCCTTTAGGAATTCGATCTTGAATTTACGAAGTCCAAAGCCAAAAAGTCCTTGGTGTTTGCGGAGCTCATCTGCGCTCTCCCTCGTGCTGATGAAGACATTGAACCTAGATATTCTCTCCCCGATGAAACTCTTTTCCTCATCAACACCTCCGATCCTTGGTATGGGGACATCCTCCTCTACCTCCAAACCCAACTCTTTCAGCCCAACATTTCCCACGAAGAATGTCGATGTATCCGCCACCATTCTCATCGTTATCTTATCGTCGGTGACACCTTGTATCACCATGGTATTGACACTATCCTTTGACGATGTATGATTCATGAGGAGGTTGAACGCGTTCTAAATGATTTTCACCTTGGCGCCTATGGCGGTCACCTTTCTGGGATGGCCACAGCCCAAAAATTCCTACGTGTCATCTACTTTTGGCCCTCGATTTTCAAAGATTGTATTGAGGCAGTCAAAAAATGCCCACCCTGCAAAGTATTTAACAAGAAGGCATGCACCCACCCTACTACACTGCACCCCATTATTTCCATTGGCCCCTTCTCCAAGTGGGGTATCGATTTCATGCAATGTAAGCCTACCTCAGCCCGGGGGCATGGTTGTATAATCGTCGTCGTCGACTACTTTACAAAATGGGCTGAGGCTATGCCTACCTTTCTGAACAATGGTCATACTGCAGCTCTGTTTCTCTTTAACCATATCATAACTCATTTTGGTGTACCACGCGCCATTGTCACTGATCACGGTGCACACTTTAAGAAACAGATGATGAGAAAATTGCATGTCAAATTGGGTTTTCGCCATGAAAACTCATCCCCTTACTATCCTCAGGCCAATGGACAAGTTGAGGCCATCAACAAGGTCCTCAAAACCATGATTCAATGCATGGTAGGTGAAAACAAGACATCATGGCATCTACAACTTTTTTCCACTCTTTGGGCTTACCGTACTTCCGTGAAAACCGCAACTAGATTTACTCCTTTCCAGTTAGTGTATGGCATCAAAGTTGTTCTACCAATCAAGTGCGAGATTCCATCTTTGAAAATTAAAGTAGAACTCCTACCCCATACTTCTACCGAAGAAGAACGCTTCTTATATCTATCCAAACTGGATGAGACATGTCATGATGCCGCTCTCATTAATGAGGCACATAAAAAATGAATCAAAAATCAATACGACAAATCCGTCCATCCCCAGACTTTTGCAAAAGGAGACATAGTCCTCGTCTATGATCAAGCTCATGAGAAATTGGGGACAGGTAAGTTAGAACCTCTGTGGCATGGCCCTTACATTGTGAAATGTGTTCTATGCAGAGGTGCCTACGAGTTAGTAGATTATGATGGAATTTCCCTAGGAGAGCCCCGGAACGGGCTTTACCTTAAAAAGTATTATGCCTAGATCACCCAGCATGTGTATTTTGTACATTATTGTATTTTAGTTTGGTGTATCTGTCTCTTTCATGTGCTCGAGTCTTTACCTTTTCCACTCATACTGTGCCTTGTGTTTTCATGCGCAAATGACATCAACGTTTCCTATCTTCTTTGGGTTTGCGGATGGTGCTAGTCGGCATACCCGGAACATTGCTTTGACAACATGGGTCATTTACAAATTTGACGAGGTGGTGAGTTCAGGAGGTATTTTCTTAGGACCAACGAATAATAACATGGCAAAATATCATGTTGTCATTGGACTTCTGACCCAAGCCTCCTCCCTAGGTATCTCTCGTATCATTGTTTACTTAGACTCCCAAATCGTGGTCTATCAACTCAATCGAATCTACGCTATTCGTAGTCCTATGATTTTATGTCTCCATATACAAGTTCGTCATCTTGAATGAATGTTTGATTACATTGAATATAGACACATTCCAAGAGAACTCAATAGTGTTTCAGATTCATTAGCCAATTACATCATGGATCAGTATCTTGCCCATATATAAGATTTCATAAAGGAAATCAAAATTGTACATCACATGTAAATTAAAACACATGACATTAAAGGCATCATCATGTACAAATCATTTAGGCACTGTAAAAACTTGAAACTGTATATATATACATAGCGTGACTGAAAATGTTTTGATTACATCAAAAAAGTATGTAGAAGAAAAAAATGTTGGGCCTTTACACCCATACAACATCGCCTGACAAGGCATACAAAATATGATCACCAGAGAGACTCTAATCTCCCTGCACTACATTGTGCTGGGAGTAACATATCACTGCGTGCACTACGTGTCTCAGTAGAGAATTGAAATTCTCTGATACTCCCACAGTGTGCCTCTGTAGATGTAAAGGAACTCCTCCCCTCCGTAGAGGAGGAATGCCCATCGTGAGGCCTTGGAGGTTTCCTTCAACCTCTCAGAGATCTATCACTGGTACTCTTGGATCCACTACAACCAGAGCACCCCCATGAAATCCTAGTATCGGTATATCGGTTGGGCGCACTGCTCCCTTGTTTGCATTTTGAAAAAAATACATCTTTTAAAAAAAACTCTTCTACATACCCAATATATATATATATATATATATATANAAAAACTTAAAAAACAAAAACTAGACAAGGTGTTGCTTAGTCTCCTACCTGATGCATCCCAATATTCCCCCATGGATAAAATCAAATCCATGCTCCTGTGGAAGTCAACCTCAGCATACAGAAAGTCCTCTATCCAGAGATACTACCGTCTCAGCCAAGCAAAAAAATTGCCAGTAAAACAGAACTTTGACTCCGCTACTAACCTCGGAGACAGACTAGTCCACCTCTCCATCCGTGGTTCGTCTACTAGACGCACTGCCAGAGCTATCTAATGTTGCATCTGGGGGATGCACTCTAAGAAAAATGAGTCCAAAAAAGAGCCGTATCTGAACTGTTTCTGTCCCATCCTACACCGCGAAACCTATTCCTTCACATTCTGAAGGAACCCTGCACTCCAGTTGAACAGTGTTGGTTCCAAACACTGCACGCCATAAGCCACATGCGATCTTGACACCAGATGTGTGCTAGTACTTCCCAACATGCTCGTGATGGTAAACAAAATGGACCGGAGGGGTAACTCTCGGATATCCTTGATAGGGATTCTACCCCCTACCAGTCTTTCTCCCGAAACACAATGACGTGCTTGATACACGCCCACTTTCTTGGGAAGCACCCTCTGCCCGAAAAAAGATACAGGGACCCCTCTTTTCGAGAGGCCAGTCAAGAAATATATGTCTTCTAACTCAATGGTTAGAAGTTGTGTGCCAATCCAGAATCCTTGCGCCGCGACATCCCATAAGCCGATCATGTGCTCAAGCAATAAAATCTCCTTCTTCATTTTTTACAATTTGAATAATTTCAATAAGCCACAAGCCCTCAATGTGGCCTGTGTAAGAGGACTCTGCAAGGTAGCTAAGTCATACATCTCATGTTCTCATTCTTTCCACTCGATCATGGTCGCCAAAATCACCTATAAAACAAAAAATAAAAAATAAAACATTATTTCAATATTTTGGCAATTTCGGCAATTTCTTAAAACAATTTAAAACATTAAATATAATGCCCACATCATTTAAAAAGACCACTCCCTCTTTTATAACCTCTCTTTTCCATTTAACAACCATCACACAACATTAAAACATTTTTTAAATGAAAACGATTTCATTATGGTTGCGTGGGAAAATGTGAGGATTTCTCATGGTTCTTTGACAAAAATGACCCATTCACTTAGGTATTAAGGCATTTGCATGTTGGCCATCATCTTTTAAACACGTTTTTGCACAAAGAATGTCTAATTCCCATCGTTCTTAATGAAGGCCAATTTGATCTTTTTGGGGCAACTTAGGGCTTCATTTTTTAAATTAAATTTCGCTATGAAAATGAATATTAAACCATGTGATTGAAAGAAGGGAAGATGAAGATCTACCTAGTCTGAACAGCAAGAAAAATGGTCAACCGTAGCTCTGGTATCGAATGAAACAAGGTCCACCTCTCAAAGTGAGAATCTCCACTGCTACAACTCCTTATGCAAAATGAAATGGTAAATGAAAATTTTCTTATATTACTAATTATAAACTTCCATTTTTTATAAGGTATAGTTATTTGTGGGTTTCTCTAACAATATAATGGCTTCGCTAAACCGCTGGATTGCAGTTTTGACATCGCAGGTTTCCTGGCAGTTCTGATCGATTATGTACTTTGTCGCACTCATGAGCATAGTCTTCGTTCGTTCTCAAGCTCAAAAATATGAGAACGCACCGGGTGGACTTTTATCTCTTTTTTGGACCCGCATGGACACACGAAAAAGGAACCCCCCTGGAGTCATCTTTAAACTCTTTTCAGACTCTCTAAATATGAAAAGATTGTCGAGTGACCTTGCTTCTTTTCACTCTCGTTAAAAGGTTCGAAAGGGCATCTTTCGAGCGATAGTTTATCTCTTTTTTGGTCTTGTTAGACTACTGTATAAAAAAGGAACTGAGAGAGTTCTCTTTTAAGTGTTTTTCCAAACTCTATAATCCTGGAAAACCTTTGATTTTTATGTCTTTGGACTCATTAAAATGAACATCGACAGGCCCATACGGGACCGAACCCTTCTTCCGGTTCGTTAAACACGGGAAGATGAACTTACCGAAGGTGAGTTATATCGAGCATGTGTTACCCTCCTCGAGCTCATTAAATCAAAAAGAGGTAATTGTCTATATAGATGGGGGGAAATTTGAAAGAAGCAAGCCAGGTAGTCTCTTGAGAACATTGCCAAGTAATTCTTAGAGTCGCCCTTGAACACGAAACTTTGTCATTTGCACACATTATAACTCGCTGAACCTCTGCACTGAGCCAATCCTTTGAGTTTATTTCACTCCTTTGTGTCACCTGACGTAAGTCACAGCATCCACTACATCATCAAGTTTTGGTCCATGTCATGTTCCTGCTGTTGTGCCTCGGTGTTCAAGGGAAGTATCCGTCTCTAGAGTCAGCCGTCCCAAATATCTTGTCTCAATACCTGTGTTAGTCCATGTTCATTTGATCTACCAATTACATCTCTATATCCATTTCGTGTCATTGATGGGGGATACATCAAGTCCCTCCTTCGACGAGCCTATTCCTATCGACTTCAACACGTTATCCAGGAATCAAGATTAGAAACCAGTTAGTACTTTGGGACCTGCATGCCTCAATGGCAGGCCTCCTCACATTCGACAGTAGGTTTACATCATTGACCTCTGATCGGATGATTCCATGGATATTTGACTCCATCTCATCCATTCACATTCGTTGGAATGTACTAGGGTACCTTGGGAATCATTGAAATTAATGGTGATCTCCCTCGCACTTGTTAATGGTTTTCACTATTGACCGGTAATCAAGTGGTTTATGCCATGTTCGACATCAGGACATCTATTCACATGGTTAGATTCATATAACATTGGGATCGGTATGAAGACCCTGGGTTGAGTGATCACTTTGATATATGCTTTGCCCAGGTTGCGAAGGAGTTTCTCTTGGACAAATGATACATCCACTGTTACATAGATCCTCTTTGTATTGGTCATGGCTATGTCTTATCATCTCATAGATCCACTGTGTGTTCTTCATGGCTACGATCAGTCTGGGTCATCAGAGTATAGATCCACATTGTATCTTTGGTGGCTATACCTTTGTATCAATACAATTATGGATCCGCAGTGTATTTTTTGGCGGCCATATCTTGCAAGTCTTGATCACCCAAGCATAGGTATGCCTGCCTTGGGTTTTGAAACATGTCATAATATTTGTTGGATGTTTGTGTGCAACTTTTGTCAGGTTCTCCGAGTCCATACCCTTGCTTGAAAGTCTACAAAGTATTTCAATTATCAGTTCTCATCTTCTAACTTCATGCGTTGGGGGGAAATCTATTACACATCAATATTACTCAATTTGATAAGTGTCGCATGTTCCTCTCAACTGTCGTAAGTGTCGCATGTTCCTTACAACTGTCGCAAGTGTCGCATGTTGTTCAGAAGTGTTGTAAACATCAAATGAAGCATACTTCCATGATGACGACACTAAGGATGCACTTAGAATAACTCATACATTTGATTTGAAGGAAGAGGGATGATCAACTGAAGTCAAACATCTCTTTCCACCTGAAAAGAGCTCTTAAACTAGGGTTTAGAGGAAGAGCGCTCCCCTATGTCACCCTTAGGAGTGTTGGCGCTCCCCCACAAGGTACTGGGGAGCATTATAACAAAAAAATACCCCTCTGAAGGAGTACTACCCATCCCTAGAGTGCTGGCACTCCCCTTGAGCCTCTTAGGGAGCGTTATAGCACCCTGATGCCCCTTTTGAGGGAGCGCTATCTAATCTAGGTAGTGGTTGGCCTATTGAGGAGAATAAGGGGAGGATCTCTCAAGTTTGGAAGGAAGTTGCATTCGAATTCTTGGTTCCATCAGGAGATCCCTGATCTAAGGAGGGGATTCCTTAACTTATTCTAAATATAACTCAAGAGGTTAAGCTTCTCTTAACCTACATAAGAAGTCTCTATGATGGTGAAAAGGAGGGAAGAATTGTTAGCATGAAACCTATGATCTCATAGAAAACACACTGTGAACTGGAAGAAAGTAATCATTGAAGCTGTTGTCGTCTGGATCGTGGATCTTTCGAGCAAGGGTTAGACAAAGAGGACTTGACGAAGTTGTCGCATTCGCGTCTACGATTGTAAGTAACTGTTGTCACTGTTCTCATTAATATGACATGCTTGGCCTGTTTCTTTCTAGTTTGTGTCTGATCTTACATAAACTTATCTCTTGTAGATAGATCTATTTTCAAGCTAATATCAATAGAGTAGGAAGTGGTCGTACTGATGTTTTGTCTACAGAGCTCATCAAGGAGCGAAATATTGGAGCTCAACTCAGAGCATGCAGGGACAAACGTCGATTAAAAGGTACTTCTGTTCTCCTTCCTCCTCATGCATTAGTTTGTCTAGATTTGAAAGGAAGTCAGTGTCCACATTAAGAACTTTCTTTCTTAGAGTTAAGAGTCTATCTCTTTGAGGCAATCTACCTGTCCGCAGGGAGATTTTCCTACAACAACATGTTCCAAATCTACCCAAGATTCTAAATTCTTTGCTTATTATAATGATCGATGCTCTGATAATTATAAATGTGAAAGTTGCAGGAATCGACATTAAATAAAAAAGAACAATGTTGATCATTGGATAAAAATAAGAGCACGATATGAAGGATGAATCAATAGTGAATGGTGAATAATGAGTTTGATTGATCGACGATCGTTGGATCAAAATGAAACCATGATCCGATGACTTAGATATTTTTCCATGAGTCCGCTGTGTGTCCCCCAAAAATGGCTAATTATCATATTCTATCGACCAGACTCATATAAAGAATAACTTAAAAATTTCTAAGTATAGGTTCATTTTTGAGGTAACATAAGTTGGGCATGCATTTTGATGGCATTTGAGAAGACATGTGAGTCTGCGAGTCTGCAAACCTGAGAAGAATCACTTAAAAATTTCGAAGTATAGGTTCATTTTGGAGGTAGAGGAAGTTGGGCATGCATTTTGATGACACCTGAGAATAGATGTGAGTCCACGAACCTGCCAAATAAAATTCTAAGTAAAATCCATGTTTGAAATGAATGAGGACCGTCCACTAAATGGTTGATTAAATTCAAAATATGGATCTATATAAAACACCTAGGAAATCCATGATCGTCCACTCAACACTTGATTAAAATCCAACCATTAGATCAAGGTGCAATGAAGATCGTGGAAGGTTCAAATCTAACCGTTCATTGAGATCATATATCTACGGTGGATATGTAGAGTGTATCACTTAAGTTAGAAGAGGTTAAAGGGAAGCTCTACATCCGCGTAGGTGGTTTGTAAAATACCACGATAGACACATGGTAGCATCCTATGAACATGTATAACTCAATTGCAGGTTTCTAAAACCATTCTTTGATCACCTATGTCACTAAGAGGATACCATGAGTGGTAAGTGGTAATCCCATACATATTAATAGGCCATTGGTCACAAATGTTAGTCCTATGGAATAAACAACTTAGTGTCAAGGCTACAAGGGTGTTAAAAGATCCAGTTAGACCATAGTTAAGTCTGTGGTCTCGCGGTCTCATAAAGTAAGGACATTTAAAAGGGAAACTGCTTATGTGAAGGACTTAGCCTAACCAAGGTCACCCACTTACTTAAAAATAATAATAATAAAGGAAGATTTTTTTTATTAGAACAACATTATTGTTGAATAAATGAAAAGGTGTGATGGTCCATTATCAACAGGATACGATGGTTCAAATTCATACACCTATTGGAAGATTATTTAAATATAAATATATGATGAGAGGAAGATGTCTCTATGGTCTAATTTATAATATCAAAACAAAAACATATTCCAAGGAAGAACTGGAAACATTCACATGAAGTGAGGGTGGAAGGGAGGAGCAAGGGAGGATTGAATTCCTCTACAGGTTGAATCCTAAAACAAGGAGTTGGTTCTTGAAAACAAAAGGATTGGAGCCCTCTACAGAATGGAGTCTGATCTACAAGGAGTTGGTGCTTCCTCAAGTTGGTGCTTGGAAAACATGGGATTGGTGTCTCCTTGAGTTGGTGCTCAAAATAAGAGAGATTGGTGTCTCTTAAAAAACAGTAACTTGTAAATGAAATACAATTTTTATGATTGTTACATTTACAATTCAGAGTTCTAAACATTCTTGTTGATAAATTGTTATAAATTTATAAAGAATTAATTTGATTTGAGAAAACGAAGCAATACAGATTCACCCCCCCGCTCAGTATTGAACACCATTCCAACACTATTTACAGGCTCCAACCTGAAGGAAGATATAACACCTTGATGTACCAACTACAACTGGAAGGAATATCCAACCCCCTAGTTTAAAAGCTCCAACCTAAAGGAAACTCTAACTCCCTGAGTTCTCTGGAACCATCCTGAAGGAGGCTACAATCCCCTTTCCTTTCCCCATCCTACCTCCCTGAAATATAAGTGTAGACCAACCTGGCACTACCACAATCACTTCCATTTTCAACCTAGCACCGCCACTGATATTGAACCATCAACCTGTCACTGTCACTGCCACTACCACTATCATTGTCACTACCATTGTTTCATCATCAACTAGATCTACTCACAACTATATGCAACTCATTCCATGATCACCAAGAGCATATCTCAAACCATATTCCCAACATCACCACAACCTGCCTCTAGTCATGTACCAAACATGTACCAAGATCACCAACAAGTACCTCTAACAATACACCACATCATTATCAATATATGTGCCTCAACCATGTGCCAAGCCATGCTTCAAACCATGAATCATAACATCACCAATATGGGTCTCATCGTGTACTAACATCAGAAAACATGCACCATAACCTCATCAATATATGCATCTAAACCATGTACCAAACATGTGCCAACATCCATAAGCTATGTACCTCAAACATGTGTCATATCACTCATGATATGCCTTAACCATATACCAAAATATATCCCATAAACCATGCACCATAACATCACCAAAATATACCTCAACATGCACCATACCATCACCAAGATATAACCTTCAAAACATGCATATAAACATTCATTTAATCCTGTAATAACCTTACTGCATCATCATACCTTGTTGGAACCTGGAACTAGCATCCCCTTTATTTTACCTCATTCTTGCTACCTCATATTTGCCAATAGATCAAGTGTTCACTAGATATATTTTCAATGAAATTCTGTGTAAGAATGGGAGACTCTTGATGTGTATTTACACTCTTTTGTGTTACTAATTTTCAAACACTTTACCCTTAATTAATATCTTGATGTAACCACTTTACCCTTAACTAATTTCTTGTTGCAATTGTTTTACCCATTAACTATTTTATCATTTTTTCTTCTTTTAGGGTAATAACTAATTTACCATTTTTCCTAATTTTAGGGTCATAATTGTGTTACCTTTTTTATTTACCCTTTTTCCTAACTTTAGGGTCATAATTGTTTTACCCTTTTTCCTCATTTTAGGGTTATAATTGTTTTACCCTTCTTAATTTTAGGGTCAACATATACTTTCTTGTTACAACCACTTTTCCCTTAATTAATGACTTTGTAACTGTTTAAGGCTTCTTAACCAGTCTTTGGGCTTCCAACTTCATGAGGCCGTAACTTCTAAACCGTGAGGAACCACATGTCATACCAGCTACCGTTGGAAATGGCATGATGAGAACTATCCATCCATGAGTATGTTACCTGCATTTACACTTTCCTTCATGTTCAAATTCCTGAAACAACTTTGGGTTCCAGAACCATGCCTTCGAGGATTCTTCTAGACTTCGTCACTTACACTTATCTCTCCAAATTCTTCTAGGGATGACATCAATCAACTTACCAACAATATCGACCACACAAATGACAAGCAATTGTCCAACGAGCTCACCCACATCTCTGGGGCTTCTAGACTTCTCCAAGGGTTGACGCGATCACATCTATGGGTCTTCTAGACTTCTACAAGGGTTGAGATCAATATCCAAGGGTTGACATCAATGAAAACCAAGTGTCCAACATTTTCTTCCTTAGAATTACTAGATTGGAGAGCCACTTTGAATGTTTGATTGGGAAAATTATTCTAGATTTTCTCAATTTCTCAAGTTCTATTTTCACCAGGGGCTTCAATTTGGGGTTTATTATTCTCAACTTTTGTTTAAATGGTTTGTTTCCTTCTTTTAGTGTTATGATATGCTGGAATATAGATTTATCATAAGATTTGAGATCATCATAGCTCCATAAAAAAAAATCAAAATATTCTTTAAACAAAGCAGTATATTGATCAACCTCTTCTCATGTGCAATCAGTCCCAAGATTCACATATTTTGGAGAACTTTCAGTTGCGACATTTATTTTTTGAGTTTGTTGTATATTTTGTGTAGATTATTCTTCTTTCAAATCTTTGGTCTTATCATCTCTTGTGAAAAAAAGATTCATATTTGGCACAAAGTTTTGAAATCAATGCAATCCTTTCTTCAGGTTCACCTGCATTGGCAAGAAAATCATTCAATTGTTCATCATTTTCAAATACTTTAATGTATTCTCGATTTTCAGTAACTGAGGGCCTGAATATTCTCTTCACTTGAAAATTTTTATTTCATTTGAAGATTGTTTGGATTAAATAATGATGTGGCAAGTGCTAAAGAGTCTACTTTCTGATTACTTTATCTAGGGATGAAAGATATATTAAATGATCTAAATGAATCCATTAGTTCATTCACTCTTTTCGCATACAATTTCAATATTTCTTGTTTGATCTTATATTTTTTAGTAATATGATTTATAACTAGTTCAGAGTCATAGTGATAATAAAGTTTTCTATTTTCATTTCCAATGCCAAAATCATCCCTTGGACCAATGTCTCATATTCTTCTTCATTATTTGTCCAAGGAAATTCTAATCTGATGCCAAGTGGGTGTATAATTGAATCAGGACCTTTAAGCACAATTCCAACTCCACACCCTGGACTGGAACGTGCACCATCAAACGACATTCTCCAAAATCCTTTAAAAGAACTTCTTTTTGTTTTGGAATATCTGGCTATTCTAGGTCCAACACATCATAATTCCATTTACCCACATTAACATAACCTTGCATCAATTCATTATCCTTTTTCTTAAAAGAGAATGGTTTTCTTGGTTTGCGTGGAACCCTCAACATTGTTCCATATTTATTAGTTAACATCATGCAACTCCCATCATTCATGATGTACCCTCCAATTAATGTATACCAATCTCTACCAAGGACTCCATCATAATCCGAAGGAAGATAAAATATTGTAATTGTGAATACAATTCTGATATGTGGGGCAACAGTTATCCAAGCATTAAAATATTTAATTTCTTCATATGCTAGAACGTGTCTTGAGTCAATGGAATAAATACTCTCCTCATTTTCATAGTATTTGGTAAAACCCATTCCAATTGCTTCCATCACTGATAATGACATAAGTATCTCCAATATTAATCATGCAATTATGAAGGACAACATCATGATTCTCTATCGTGGTATAGAAAGGTGGGACTTTACCTTTCGGTCTTCTTGTTGAATTATTTTTTTGTTGCTTTGAACTTGATACAATAAATTCCATTCTATAATTTGGATCATATAAAATTTTAAGGATATATTTCCTCTGTTGGGGGAGTTTTACAACTTCCATGAATGGAAAAGAAATCCTTAATTTTGACATATCATTTATTACATTATATGTCATCTGTGGAGAATTTCTTGTTGAATTTACAACTGGCTACTGCTTAGTTGTTTCTGTTACATTTGGTCTTGAATTTTCCGTCTCTTTTTCTACATTTTATTATTTTTTATTTATTTGTACCCTTATTTGGACAACATTATCTTGCGAGATATTATTTTCTTCTTGCTCATTGAATATATACATGGATGACTCACCTTCATTTGTTTGTACAGATTCAAGATTTTCTTCTTGAATGTAATCAACCTCTTGATCAATATTTTGATCTTCAAAAACATCTTCTACTATTACAACATTTGGATTTGGTGCTCTTGGTTCCCTATATATAAATTCATTATTGGTACCATTATTTCTGATCCTCTATTCTTGAACACAATTTCCCCTTTGTTCCTGAACAAGCATTCTTGGATTAAGAGGAAAATTCTCATTTCTCCTTAATCTCATCAATTCATTTTACATTTGTGGGATGGTTCGATTCATCTGCGCTATCTCCATCCTCTATCTATTTTCTTTTACTATGGTAGGATCATTCCTTCCATCATGGATTGTTCTTTTAAAAATCCCTCCTCCAACTCCTTGATTTTCAGTATGGCGTGTTCTTTTGTTTTCATTTCTCTTTGAACTTGATGCTTCTTGATTTAAAATGTAAATATTGTCCATTTTTCTTTGGACCTTTCCGATAATGATGTCAGGGTCTACACCTATCTTCAACGTAATCTCTTCCATTTCTGTGGCCTTTTCCATTGCTATATGTAAATTTTCAATTTGAGAAGCCTTGATAGAAATATTTATGTTAAAAGGCATTGTATTTTTATAACACCCGAGTATCACCTAAGCATTTGGCTTCGATTCTTTTGGAATTTTATTTTATGTCTTAAATAATCTTAGATTCTTTCACCTTTCCCCAAAAAAATTTGGGTAAATTGCATGAGAAGAGTATGATATGCTACCGGGGGAGCATAAATTGTCAAGAAAATTATTTCTATATCATCAATTGTTCTAATTGATTTTGTAGGAAGAGATGTATACCATTCATATGTTCATCTAGTCAACATATGAAGAAATAGTGTCACCATTACATCATCATGCTCTATTAAATGAAATTCACACATATCCAAAAATAATTCCAAATGTATTTTGGGATCGATTGCTTTGTCTCCTGAAAATACTAGAAATGCTACTTGTGGGAGAGGTGGCAGTTGATGTTGTTCTCCTTGAGGATTGAGCAGGCTATTTTTATTCCTTCTTCGTGTGACTCTTTTTCTTTCACGCCTTTCTTCATGATTTTCAAGGTTTTCATCTCTGTCACCCATGACTATATTTCATTCTTTTTCTTCAATGGAAGTTTCTTCATGTTCTGAGATCTGGAGTTGTTTACTTTTTCTTCTTGATATCGGGCCCTTATATTTTTCCAGTTTCAATCTCTATCTGGCCTTATTTATATTTTTATTGTTTCAATTTGGATTTCTTCTTCATAGGTAAGAGTTTGCCAAGATATTTCAAGTTCTTCGTGAGTTTCGGCTATTGTCAACACTAGATCATATAATTCATGAATAATGATTTTTTTATTCCCTAATCCAACTTGTAACTAGGGTTGGTTACGTTGAGGCTGAGTCATAAATAATTTTTTTATGAAACTGTATTTTTATTTTGAGTCCCTAGTGGAGTCACCAAAAAATGTTGATGTTTGAATCTGCTAAGATAGAAACAAAAACCTCACGAGGATATAAATCCCCCTGTGTTTTTATATAGGTGGTACTCCTATGTATATTTTTGAAATATATATCTTGATTCTCTTGGATTACTGAGAATGCTAACATCAAAATCATAGTCTTTATTTTTCAAATAAATAAAAATTTAATAACATAAAAAAATATCTGAAATTCCTGAGAGATGGACCAGGAATCCTTATTCATATAAGCTCAAACTTTGCAGAAATATAATACAAAATGATATTTTACAGAAAACATAAAATAAACCTCACATCCATCACATCATTTTAATATCTTTGATCAGATTAAAAGAAATAAAATAAATGGCCCACATGTAAGAGAACTTTAAAAGAGTCTTTATCATCAAAATAAAAAATAGGATCTGATAGGTCAATTTCAAATATCTTTACTCAAATACTCAAATTTTAAATATACAATTAACATTAACCCCAATATGGTTCTATTGGAGCTTGTCAAAATGTTAAAATAGTCTTTAATAGTTTTTTAGAAGAAACAAAATTCATCCAAAAGAACTGGGATTGGGGATCGCGTGGACCGTAAATTAAATAAAATGAAAGAGAAGAAATGTATTGAAAGGTACAGAATCAAGCATGAGCAAAGAAATACCTAAAAACAAGATAAAGAAACAATAATGATTCAGTCATATTCTTCTTGGTATAGATAAATACAGCTGGATGAATTTTGAAAGGAGAAAGAATAAAAATGGTGTGATCATTTTCAACTTACTGTGATGGATTCTCTCTGCTTAATTTTCTTGTTGATGCGTCTTTTATATTATATCTCATTCTGGTTACATAGTCGGTTTCAATTGCTTCCAACTGATCTTGTTCAATTATCTTCAATAAGGCTCATTTTAACCAATTTTCTATGTAATCTATCATTGGTGCAATATTTATCTCATGTCTAATTTTTTATATCAAATAACATGCCTTCTAACCCCCTTAAATCATATGAAATTTGATGAAGCGAAGCTTCAATATCTTCTTTTTTATTTTCATAATTCACCAACCGACTTTGAATTTCAATTTCATTGTATTCTATTATACGATTAATTTTTTTTGTTGATACCCCCTTTAAAATTTCCACATGCTCTTCAAATTGCAACCTTGTCATAAAAATAGAATTTATTATGAACTTTGAATCATATACTTCCCATGCGCTTCCTACTAGGTATATTTCAGTTAATTTGTGATACAACACTTTCTTTTTTGTAACCACAACATCACAATCATGTAATATTTCTCTTAGAATATTTATCATTTTAATCCAACACGACTTTAACTGTTTTATTCGAGCAGGAGAAGGAAACTATTCCTCTTTTCTTTTTAAATCTGTCATGTTGGAAACTTTCAAGATAAAAGTGGTGACATCATCTTTACAAAGTCCTTCTTCATTTTTTAAATCACTTTGAAGCAATTCTATGAAGATATTTATTTTAGAACCAAAAGAAACAATATTGCTTCCAGTATCCCATGCTTCCAGGATAAGAGATATTCTCTTTTTGATATTTTCTTCAACAAAATTTCTAACATAAACCAATAAAATTGATGTTCCTTTCAATTTCAAATCTGATGTTCCAAGTTGAATAGTATCCAATGGGCTTGCAAGGATAGGTGATGGCATCAATTTATATTCCAATTCTTCAACTCTTTATTTTAATCATGCATTTTCGACTTCCATATAATCAATTGATACATCTAGACAATCACCAATGGTTATGTGAATTTTGGAAATCCTTAATGCTGGGACTCTATTTAAGTTCATCTCTAAATATTTAATTATTTTTCCTTTTGAATTAACATTTTCAAAAACCAAAATTTTCAAATCTTTATGAAATGACGCACTATGAAGGGTGAAAGACTCTTCTTCATAAAAAGTAGTTTCTTGGAATACCACTTCTTTCTTTAGCTGAATTCTTTGTTCATCATCTAGAAATTCAATGACTTCAATGTCGGAGTCAAGTTTCATGTCTTGGAGAATAACATCATCTTCAGGTATATACTCTTCTAATTCTTGTTGACTTTTCTGCCTTTTTATTTATACATTGGTAATTTATGACATTTTTCAATATTATTTTCATGATGATTAGGATCATCATCATATCCTAAGTTATCAATTGAATTTTTATTTTTTTATTGAATAACATTTTGGGAATGTCATTTGGGCATGCCAATTTTCTGTGTTGAACTCTAAGACTTGTTACTTTTCTCATTTGCAACTCTTTTTTGTACCCTGTGTGCTTCATTTGTGCTTATTATGGTTTCAAGATGCCCAATTGGTATTTCTTCATAATTATATTCATCATTTTCCTCCTCTCTGAAAATATGGGTATTTATATATGAAACATTAAATCCAACCAAAGTCACATGGTTCATGAAAGACTATAAGGGATCAAACCCTTTCACCAAATCTGCCAGTATGAAATTGTACAGATCAAATTGAGTCACAAATTCATCAATTTTTTAAGCATTTTTTGTCGTGATTTCACCAACTTTGCATGTCAATTGGATGAATTGCTTTTTCTTTCTTTGAGAAAAGAAATATACCCAAAATTTGTATTGTCTATAGACTTCTATTATGAAAATTCTATCTAACACAGAACGAGAGATAAATTAGGGGTTCCCGGGAACAATAAATTCTAATTATGATATATGTTTCATTAGATTCAAATGTTCCCCCTTTTTTAATGAATGAAGCTACTTCCAATGACAACCTTGCAGTATTATTTCCAAACATCATCCTCTTAAAAGAATATAAAAATTAATTGTAGACTTTATAGAAATGATACACTTCTTTCTATTTCCAAAGAGTAGGATACCATGTGTAAACCAATTCTATCTTGAGATCAACTTGTTTTGATAAATGTAACCTTTGAAATTTAGGAGAGTTGATAATTGAAAAGACCAAATATCCAGACATGTATAATTTCTTGTCTTTTTTAAAGTTTGATAGTTGAGACAATATTTCTGTAGATATAATTCTCGATCAGTAAAAAAAAAAATTTCCTTGAAAAAAATAATAAAGAATATAAAGGGCCAACTAGAGAATAATAACAGTAGACTCCAATCCTTCTGGAAGGGTATTTTTCTATCCATAAATTTTTCAATAGAGAAAATATTACATTTGTTCTCCTTAAGGACGTCCCCCATGTCAAATATTGGTGGGAGACTTTTTGTGAGGAAAAGGAAACATAGGAAGCTACATTACTTGTAGTCACACCCACTTGGGGTTCTTTCAGGGATGTTATTAAGAAACAATACTACCCTGTTTGAAGTTATGATGACTTATATAAAATATGGACCACATTGTGGTAGGAAAGGGACCAAACAATGCCATAGTTCACCAATGTCTTCCATACCTTGCGCACCAAGCTAGGTATCAAAGACTCTAGGATACATATGGTTCTCAAGTACCACGATGGTCTACATATATACATATAGAAAAAAATGGAGTTGATGGACATCTCATCCTTGGGTGTGGCCTATCGATATATTGTCATGAGTAGAAGCTTAAAGAAAATACGTGGAAGCTTGGGTCTACGAACCCCTCAGAGAAGAAGAAGAAAAAAGACTACCCCAACCTATAGAACAAATGGCAGAGCATGGATGGAAAGCCTCAAGAAAACCATGCTAAGCCATAAACAAAGAAGGACAATGGGAAGAAAAAGAAAGAAAATGGTAAGTGGTGTGAGTTCCATAAGATCCCCGGGCATAACACCACTGAATGTCACTCAAAGCAGTCATTGATGGCCAAGGTGAAAACCTATGATTCATATGTGGGCTTTGACTCTGAATCAAAACCAAAAAAACGGATATGGGCCATTGATGTAGAGCCCAGTGCCACTATTTCTACCACCAAGGTCTAGCCCGGTGAACTTGATGAACTAAAGGAAGGTGAGCACCTCTTTCATTCACATATGTGGGTGAAGGGTACTCTGCTGCACTTCTTCATTGACAATAATAGCTAAAAGAACCTCATCTCAGTGGAGGTCTTCAAGTAGTTGGATTTGCCAACAACACCACACCCACAACCATACACCATTGGATGGCTCTGCCAAGAGAGAAATCTCCGCATCAGCCAATAGTGTCGCCCTCCCTATGACATCAATCCCTTCAAATATGAGGTATTGTGTGATGTTTCCCTCCTTGAAGTTTGTGATGTTCTTTTGGGAAAACCTTGATGTTCTTTTGGGAAAACCTTATTTATGGAAACATCATGTTTTATATGAGTCTAGGCCTCGTATTTTTATTATTACTTTGGACAAGAAGTTCTATAGGTTACTCAAGGTAGTCCCACCTACTGCCATTTCCTTGATCTCTTCCAAGAAATGCACGAAGGTCATCTCTCAGACCTGGAAGTTTTTCTTCTTCATGATTTTCACTCAAAGTGAGTGGAAGGTTGCATCCACATCCATTGACTTCGTGGAAGGTCTCTCCACCCAGCATAAGCAAGTAGATAAGGTCATGGAAGAATACAAAGACATATTCTCCTCACCCTCTGGGGTAACTTTGCACTATTAGGTCAATCACTCAATCGATATGACCCTCGACGAATCGCTACCCAATGGGTTAGTCTATCGCTTCTCTATGTTAGAAAATGAGGAAATTAAGCACTATATCCAAGAGCTACTCGAAAAGAGGTACATCTGACCAAGCTCATCACCTTGTGGAAGCCCAATCGTGCTTGTGCAGAAGAAAGACGGGACCTGGCAACTCTGCATTGATTATCGGGCCCTAAATAAAATCACAGTCATGAACCAGTACTGAATTCCCCAAATTGACAATCTCTTTGACTAGCTCAAGGGGGGAAAATATTTCAGTAAGATTGATTTGAATTCCGGCTAGCACAAATTCCTAATAGAGAAGACTGATTTATGGAAGATTGCCTTCAATTCCAAATAAGTTCTTTTTGAATGGTTGGTCATTCCCTTTGGCTTGATAAATGCACCAATAAATTTCATGGGGATGATGGACGAGATCTTGCAGCCTTTCACCAATTATTTTGTGGTGGTGTATTTGGATGACATCCTCATATTCACTAAGAGTTGGGAGAAACACTTGGAACATATTCAATAGGTTATGCACACTCTATGACAACACAAGCTATATGAAAATTTGGAAAAATGATCCTTCAGAATGAACATGTTCCAGTACCTATGATATATTATTTATGATCATAGGGTGAACATTGATCTAACGAAGATCTAGGTCATTCATGAGTGGCCAGTCCTGACCACAGTCAGTGAGCTTTGAAGCTTCTTAGGCCTTGCAAATTTCTATCATAGGTTCATGTTGCTATTCTCCAACATTGCATGGGCCCTTAGCCAAGTGACCAGGGGTGGTGGCAAGGAAACGTTTTTGTGGGGCCAGTCACAACCAAAAATGTTTGATGATATGGAGAAATGCTTGTGCTCAACCCCGATGCTCTCATTACCCGACCTGTAGCAGCCTTTTGAGATTGAGACAAATGCTTCAGACTATGTTGTGGGCACAGTTCTTACTCAGCATGGAAATCCCATGGCCTATCATAGTGAGATACTATCAGATACCATGTGTAAGTACCCCACTTATGACAAACAAGTTTACTCCATTGTACAAACTTGTCACTAGTGGAGGAATTACATTCTCGGGAAGGAGAAAGTCATCCACTCTGATCATAATCCTTTGCAATTCATGTAGACATAAGGAAAATGGAAAAATCAATGGCATCATAAGTGGTCCACATACTTGCAACAATTCCATCTCATAATCAAGTATAAGACATGGAGCACCAACCGCATCACTGACTACCTCAGTCGACCTCCAGTTGCAGCACTAACCACTGTGCTACACTTATGTAGACATGAGACCTCCAGATGGCCCCAACACTATGACAAAGATCCTCAATTCTCCACTACCTACCATATGCTAGGAACAAGCACAACTATCAATTATTTCCATCTTTCGGATGGGTTGTTGTGCCATCTGGGCCATCTCTGCATCCCATAAAGTGAGAAATCAAAGCTGATTTAGGAAGCTCACTACAGTCGAGTGGAAGAAATTTTGGCATAGAAATGATAGTGACAATGCTACCACAACATTTATATTAGACGAAACTTCAATAGGATGGGAGCAAGTATATAAGGACCTGCATGGCCTGCGCCATTACAAAACAAGGCATGTACACCCCTCTGCCTACTCCCTAAAGGCCTTGGAATCCATCTTGATGGACTACATTTTAGTCCTTCCTTCAACCACGCAAGGAAATGAATGTTTTTTTGTGGTTGTTGATCTATTTTCCAAGATGGTGATTATGGTCATCTGCAAGAAGAGAATTACAGCATAAGCCACTGCCAATCACTTCTTCTAATGAGTGTGGGTACATTTTGGGATACCACAAAACATCATCACATATCGAGAAAATTGGTTCCTCAACACATTTTGTTCCAACCTCTGTTCATGGATGGACACCAACCTCACCAAATCCATGACCTTCCACCCCTAAACAGATGGTCAAATCAAGGTCATCAACAATATGATCATGAATATCTTGGGCATGTACAATTCGAAGAATCCACACACATGGTATGAGAGTCTTCCATATGTTCAACAAATTTACAACAGAGTCATACATAACTCAACCGACCACAACCCCTTTCAAGTGGGGTTTGATTTAAACCATTGGGTCCCATCAATGTTGCACTACCCCTTGCATCCACACAGGAAGAATCATCACATGCTCAAACTGAAGCCGATAAAGCCACTTGGTTCATTGAACAAATCCATCACATCCACCAATAGGTTCAAGATATTTTGTAGAAGTTCAATTCCAAGTACAAAAAATACCATGATCAACACTAGGGGCCACAGAAGTTTTAGGTGGTGTTGGCACAAGGGAAGACCTAGGGTTCAATGCTTCAATAATGCACCAACAAAACCCTAACTACCGACCCTTTAAGCAACACCTGCAAAGTAGATGCAGTCTCACCTGAGATAGAGGCAAGGGGGGTATAGGACTCAAGTGTCTGTAACCAAGATGGGACATGGATCTATGATTACAATACTTCACAGAGTACTTAGAAGAAACACACATTAGTTCATTAGTTTTAATCACACCGCAGATGAAACCCTAAGTACAGATCGATCTAGTAACAATGAAAAAATATAATTTGCACTTAGGAACATAAGTAATATCTATCACATTCAACATAAACGAAGAAATAAGCATTCATAGATCTATCTATCATTCACAACATTCATTGCACTAAGAAAATCCACAACATAAACATTATAGCACAAAGAAAACCATCAACACAAGATTTACCCCAGTGTGGGGCTACGTCCACAAACGACTTCTTCTTCTTTATTAGTCTTCTTCAATATTTTACATTTGTCTGATCCTGTGCACTAAGCCAAAGAGCCAAGATTCACACTGGACATGTGATATGCACACTGCGCACAAGATCCACCTTCCCCAAAATTAGGTCAAGGCACAAAGCCAACTCCTCTATCAAGCACAGAGCCTTACATACATGTTTTGTTGCATAAGGAAACTCAAAACTACTTGCCTCTTGCACTTAGATATTGAATTAGCACATAGCTACTTACATTTCCCCCTTCTACATTACATTCCCTCTTATTTATACTTTTACATTTACAAAAAGGCCTAAACATGGGTAAACCCATGGGATGACATCCCATAACCCATTACATAAACCATAATGAACCCCATGTTGGGTCCACAAGCCCGCAAAAAAAGTGAGATCCTGAGATATCATCTTTGCATGGGTGCTCCATCTTCGACCGCTGCGTCAAAGTCCCAAAATTGGTCAATCCCGACCAATGTTTCCTCAAAACTTGGTTGAGGGCCAACAGGCCCCCAACACTCACCTGTGACTCATCCCGAGTCACTTAGATATGGGTAGTGATGCTTCGAAGGCATCAATCTTGGCTTGAGTTTCCTCGACTTGTTGCTTCACATGAGCTTCCTACTCAGCGAACTCCTAGATCATTTTCTCTTTAACAGGCCCTTCCATGCGTTGTTCCATTGTAGCCACTACTTGGTCCAGTTTCCCTCCTTTCCCTTCAATCTCTTCAAACACTACGCAGGCTTCCTCCTGCACCAATTTTATCCTCTGTGTGACCTCCATTACTCTACCCTAGATGGCAGTAATTTGTTGTTGGGATGCACGCTATTCTTGTGATCTCTTAATTCTCTCGATAGTAATGAGTGACTTCATTTGTGCTTATACTATCATTTCCTATTGTTTCACCTCCTGTAGCTATGTTTCCAACTTCCTAAGCTATGGATCTTTCATGAGGCATTCATAGGTTTGTGTGCTTATGTCACTTAGCTTCTTGAATTCTAAGGTGAGGATCTTGATCCTTCAAACTGTTCTCTTAGTAGCTTCCTCCCTCTGGTCCTACACTTCCTGCAAAGTAATAGGTACTTCTTGAAGATCCAAGTTCATTACATGTTCTTGAAGCTACTGGATAGCCTCAACGAGCTTCGTCAATTAAACCTCAACTGCCTCATGTTCCTCCTGTGTCGAGCCTGGAATAGAGCGAAGTGATTTTCTCACCACATCCTTGAATGTAGTCTACTCTATGAGAAACTGGTCCTTTTCCTTCTGTATCTGTGCTTTGTCTTCCTCAAGCATCGCCTGGAACTCATCCTTCTCATTTTCATAAGTGGTCACACAGTACCGCACAACTCTCATTTTCTCTGATACGTCCTCTTTCTCTTTATTCAAGGATTCTATATCCTGCTCCTTTTCTTCTTGGACTCACTGAATATGAGCCTATATTGCATTCACATGTTGTCGAAGTTGGGTTGGTTCATCTCCCAACTTTGCAGTCTCCCACGAGGAAGGCGAAGTAGATACTACGTGGCTCAATTGAATGGCTCGCTGAATTTCCTTCAGTTCCTTCTCAACTCTTACATACATCTCCTCCTTCGCGCCATATCTCTGTAATAGGTCCTCGGACACATCTTCCATCACACCGCGGACTAGGCTTATATCATCTTCTATGAGGGTAGCTTCCATCTGGGGCTTACTGGTGTGGGTCTTCTTTCTTGTTGAGGGTTTCTGCAGAGAAACCTTCCTCTTCATTGATGTTTTGACCTCAGTAGGGGGATCCTTAGGTGGTGTAACTTCTCCTTCTCCTTTCTTTTATCTTTCTTTCCCTCCTCCTTCTTGATTTACTTTGTCTCCTCTTCCTTCTCCTGTGGGTGGGTTAAGTCTACTTTCTTTTGATGCATTGTCCTCCTCATCATTTTCTATGTTTTGAACTTCCTCCTTTTTCTTATTCTTCGTCACGCTAGTCTCTCTGACATGCTCGACCCGGGTGACCAAGGGGATTCTAATGATGTCAGGGTCAGAGAGTTCTACATCATCAAATAGTACAAGGAACTCTTCCAGCCATTCCTTAGTGATCTCCTCCATATCTTCACCGTTTAGCTTATAATAAGACTATAATTTCTCCTTGCTCTCATCCTTGCACGCAGTGATATAAATGAAATGTGGATCTACGCAAAACTTAGCCATCGGTCTATCCTGGTGCAATGTTTGCGGAGTCATGCATGGGAAAAACTCAATAGAAACCTTCAGCTACTGATAGTAGGTGTGGAACACTCCATTTGATTTCCACTACTTTGACATGTCGTTTGTGTACCATAGGATCAAGAACCTCATGGCCAACAACTTCGATGGTTGTATATCCAGGAAGGTTTCTCCTTCTGTCATTTTCCAAGAGAAAAATGTGATCAACACCAGAAACGAACTAAAATGGAACTTATATTCTTGGCCCTATGCTTCCCGACAATATTTATCGAGCTCATTGAGGAGGTAGCTCACCCAATTCATTTGCATCCCCTCCATGCATTTTCCTACTAGTTCCACCACAAACCTACTGACCTACGTGGGGCAGTTCTTTCTGACGATCCTGCTAGCTGTGAGATGACAACCTAGGCACACTATGCCATCCTGGATGGAGGATAACTTGTAGCCTTGATTTCCCTTCTCAACTTCTCTGTATGAATCCATAATGCATTGTTCCAGGGAGCGATATGAGGCCTTCCCTGGATAGAAATTTTAGGGTTCAGGGCCTTGCATGCTCAGTCCTGTGATCGGGTGGATCAACGTTGAATCCACAATAATGTGCCTATCAAGCCACAAATATCCTCCATAATATCATGACAAGAGGATTTTAACGCAAGAGTCAACCTCGTGATGTCGACCAAAGTGAGGGATCTTCATCATGTTGAGTATCATCGACTACACGAGCTCCTTTATCCAAATCTTGGAGATGATGTGAGGCTTCTTCCCAGTCATCTTCATCAGATATTTGTGGGGAGTGAGCATCGCGTAGTTCTTTCTGTCACCAAGGTTGAAATCATTGTTCTTCAATGTTGGGATCTGTCCCAACTAGCTTCCTTCTACGTGTATCCCCTTTGAGATGTATGCAGTGATCATTGTATACTCAAAGTCCCATGGGATGTTGTTGCGGTTAACCGCGCCATCCAAAGGCAGGATGTAATCGGGTAATATTGACAGGATCTGCTTCACATTAACCAAATCGTCGCAATGCTTACTTCGCTTCTCAGTAGAAGGGTTAGCTCGGCCTGAACGTCATATCAATGAGGGGGAATCTTGTAGTCCCCTAGTCGACGATGCATGTACTCCCTTAGACATAAATTTATCAGCCATAAAATTATTTAGAACTTCTTCGAAAAATTTCTCTATTTCCGTGCACTTGGTCGACATTCTCACTGTTGACAAATAAATCAGGGTAGGCAAACAAATAGAGGTGTAACCAACATATGGTGAGGTTTGATAGCACAGTTTGACACACAAAATTACTTCTCTATTAGCTCAGATAATCACAGGTGGAAAAAAGTGGTCCCGACATAGCATCATATGGGTTAATTAAGAAAGTGTCGTAACAGATTCCTCCAACAAGAAGGAATGCCTCAATCAATATGAATCAGTCGGTTATGGCACAGTCTCAATGTCCCAAACATGGTCTAGTCATCCATAAATGCATTTCTTATCCATTCAGAGCATTTCTCTAATGGTCGGGGAACCATCAACGGTCATATAGATTCTCTGAGGCGAAGTCCCATTCTGTGTTTTTTTGTTGTTCTGGCGAGGTTCAAATCCTGCAAGCCTGCCTCCTGTGAAGTCTTCTTTGGAACTTCCTGTAGTTTTTATAACTTGGATTTTTTCTTACTGATCTTCCTTGCCTTCTTTCTTGTGATGTGAGTCTCTAGATTCCTCTTTCCATTCTTATTCTTATCTTCTCTTAGCATAGTAGCTTCACGTTGTTGATGATGTTTTAAAGGGTTCAAAGGAAATACCTCTTCTTTTATTAACTCCACAATGGGTATTCTTCTTTCTTGCATGGATAGGTCCTTCAAACATTCTTTCATTCTTTGAACCTTGATAGCTAATTCTCTTGCGTTTTGTTTCTTCGACTCAACTTCTCGTTCTTCCATCAGTGGATCTATTCTTCTAGCTATGGAATCCCTTAGTTCTTACTTTTTATTTTTTGTAGCTTCTTTTGTTGCTTTCCTTCTGATCTGATACTTCTCGATGCAAGTCATTCCTAACAAAATAGGAAAAGGGGTGTTGTTCTCAACAAGCCTAATAACTTCAAATTTATCTTGAGTCGATGTTCCATGGATGATAGAAGGTACCTTAGTAAATCTTCCACATAGGTTTATCATCTTTCCTCTAAACAAGCCTATCCTTCCCAATGAAGGCACCACAGTAGGATTTACCAAAATTTCCCAAGTGCTTTTTGTCATAATGTTCACTTATGTATCTTCATCCAAGACACAGTCTATGTCCAAGTCTCCTATTCTTGTGCTTATGCGCTATTTTTATTTCAAGATCTCTGATAAAATGACATCCTTGTGATCATCCACTACTGGTTTTAACTGTATTAACATAACCTAAGATTTCTCTGATTCTTTCTCTAACATGCTCTTATTCTCTTGAATCATATTCATTTTTTGAACTTTAGAAATCATCCTTGGTCAATATTCAACTTCATGACCAACAATTTTACAACAACGACAAATAGGACCTGCACCAGGGCATTCCTTAGCAAGATGTCTCGGTGATGCAGGAGCATCGCCAACATCAAGCGAGCTAGCACAGAGGCATCGGACAGTTGGACAAGCCCCGCACAAATTTTGAAACTACCTTGAAGTTGATGCGCAATCTTTAATGAAGTCATTAAGAACAAGCGCACTTGTATAATGTAACCGGACCTTGAGAAATTTGCTCTCGTCCTTAGTTGGTAAAAGGCATTTATGGTAGTTAATGTAAAGTAGATAGAATTCAATTCTAGATTAGAAAGTTTTAGAGTGCAAGAGGGAAACGAGATATAGACACCCTTATTGTGTATTGTAAGATAGATGAAGCCGCATTGTTTTGGAAGAGAAAGAGCATGCAGAGAGCTGTGTAAGAACACCCATGTATAGACATTTGAATTAATAGAAAAATATTTGATTCAAATTCATGGCATCGTGTTTGTTCTCTGTGTATGTATGTTGATTGATATGCTCTTGAATGTTTGCTTCCTGTTATACATTTTCTTTATATGTTGTGTATGTGATTTCATGTTTTGAGTTGAAGCCTGAAAGGAAGTTGGAATGAGGTTCAATTGTTTCTCTATCTGAGCAAGAGTTCCTGCAAGGAGTGCAGTTGAAGTGTCCGCAAGGAGTGCATTGACGAAGAGCTCAGATAGTTTAGCCTTTGTTCTCATTCACCCAGAAGTGCAGTTGGGCATAGGAGTCATGCAAGGAGTGCGCAGGGCAAGCAAAGTCTCAGGGTTGTGGACCTGAGTGAAGAACTTAAAGATGGCTGTTGCAGAGTGTGCAGGGTCGAAGGAAATTCAGTACTTGGAAGTGTTTGAAGGTTGCCGCAAGGAATGCATGCAAGAGTCTTTTCTAAGACTCAGAGTTATAAGGAAGCTCAGGAAGGAGAGACTCATATAATCGCTGAAAGGGTTGCACAAAGGTTGTATCTGGAAGAATTAAGAAGGGGTCATTAGTTCATGCCTCAGGAGGACAAGTTTATGGAGGAATGCTTGGTCATTAGTAGAAATAGCCAAGGAGGAACAGACGGTCGGTATTCTCCGAGGAGGATTTGCGACATCCCATGAGCCGTTAGATCTCACAGAGGAGCAGGGGAGATACAGTGAGTATTCCAAAAATTTTCAAAGCTCGGGAGGGGCAGGACCGTATATCCTAGCCATAAGGAGTCGTTCGATTTACGCATGGATACGTGCATCAGGGTTTCGTGGGTGAAAGTCCCATAAACAGTGCAATGAGAATCGCAATATCCTGAAACGTGATATCCCGACAACCAAAGGATTGTGTGGGCCACAGGGGTCAGTGAAGTGGACAGGTGGCACGCCATTTCGGAGTTTCGCAGGGTGAAGTGTCAAAAACATTGCATTAGGATTCGCGATATCATGAAGTCTGAAGTGCCGACAAGGTGAAACGGTGATTGAAAGGTCAAACTCACGCGTGTATCAGAGTTTCGGAAAATCAGGATTTAGGAGTCGGTAAGACGAGTAGTTTGTCATCGCGAGTGTCGAAATCACGATAGAGAAATTCCCGAAAAGGGTAAAGGAAAGGTTAGCGTTGACTGATTTCAGGTTTTGGGGATTCGAGAGACCAACGCTCGACCATTGGATTCGCGAACCGTGAAATCCGATCTCCCAAGTGCAAAGAGGAGATCCTGCGAGAGTTGTTGTGGGTGCAGATTTCTCGATAGGGAAATAGAAGAGTTGTTTAGAGTTATTTGGGCTATGTGAAAAGGAAAGATCTTGTGCTGACGTGGACCTTTCGACCTGCGGGTTGTGAAGGGAGCGTGCATCGGCTATCAAGTGGTATTAGAGCCCAGAAAAGTTCTTTTCTTTCTATAGAAGAGAAAAAGAAGAATTCATCATGCCGCCGAGGAGAAGAGATAGACAGTCACCCGATCCAGAAGATAGGGAAATGCCACGAAGAAGAGGTAGACAGATGCAAAATATAGAAATGGAGAGAGAGATGTGTGATCTACGAGCTAGACTCGAAGACATGGAGACAACACAAAGGCGTACGGTCAGTGCTGGGGATCTTAGTGATTTTGAAAGTGAGATTGAGGATGAACATGAAGAAGAAGTTGCAGCAGAAGATGCATCAAACAAACATTTGATCAGAGCTATTGCAAGGATGGGTGCAAGAGCAAAGATGTACATTCCAGTTTACGAGGGAAACTTGGATGCAGAGGAGCTTCTAGACTGGATTAGAGCTCTAGAAACATACTTCGACTATGAATATGTCGAAGAGGATAAGAAAGTCAAGCATGCTGTCACAAGATTGGAGGGACATGTAGCATTGTGGTGGGATGAACTACAAGATGACAGACGTTGCAAGGGCAAGCAGAAGATCAAAAGCTGGGATAGGATGATCACAAAGATGAAGGCGAAATTCATCCCCAGAGATTATCAAATTACTCTGTTCAGGAGAATTCATAACCTGAGACAGAAACTGATGTCAGTGAAGGAATACACTGAGTAATTCTATAAGTTGAACATCAGGGCAGGTCATCGGGAGAGCGATGATGAAAAGGTTACTAGATATCTAAATGGCCTAAGATATGATATCCAGGATGAGATGATCATGGTAACCATCCAAGCGGTGGAAGATGCTTATCAGATGGCTCTCAAAGTGGAAGAGAAGCTGAGATGAAAGAAAAGTCAGAGAGGCAGAGGCAGAAGTCAGCCAAGAGGAAAATCAGTTGCCTAGGATAAATATCAAAAGCCCAAGGAAGACTGGAAGAAACCTCAGACTTGAACTGAGAGAGCTGGAACCTCACAGCGTGGGCAATATGCTGAATAGAGAGGACAACATACTGAGCAGAGAGGAGATTATGCTGATAACAATACTTTTCCTTGTACTAGAGGTAGAGGAAGAGGAAGAGGTGGAGTCATTACATGCTTCACATGTGGAAAGAACAGGCACAAGTCTTACAAGTGTCCTAATAAAAAGAAAGAGAATGGAGAAGCTCACATCATCAAAGCATAGAGGGGGGATGTTGAAGCAGAAGACGCTGAAGGCAAAAGATCAATGATGATGTGAAAATCTCTTTTGACACTAGAGAAGGAGGTGGAGAGTTCAGTCCAAAGGACCAGACTTTTTTAGACTGCTTGCAAAACCAAGGACAGGGTATGCAAGGTCATTGTAGACAGTGGTAGCATGGATAATCTCGTTTCTACAAAGATGGTAGAGAATCTGGAGCTGGAGACGATTGATCATCCAAGCCCATATAGGATTTCATGGCTACAAAAAGGACATCAGGTAACTGTCACTAAACAATGTTTAGTTGAATTCAAGATAGGGGGATATAATGATAAGATATTATGTGATGTTATTCCCATGGATGTTTGTCATCTATTGCTATGTAGACCATGGAAATATGAAAAGAATGTGATTCATGATGGGAGAATGAACACATACACCCTAGATAAGAATGGGAGAACTCACATGTTGCTTCCAATTAAGGATAAGGAGGTGAAACCGGAAGTAAGCAACATAGTACTTCTCATGAGTGGGAAGGAACTTCTTACAGAAGTTAAGAAGAAGGAGGATCCACAATTCTTTGTGGTCGGGAAACCAAAGATTTTTTTGACTAGCACAAGAGTGGATGATTTACCAGAAGAGATTCAGGAACTGCTGGAAGAGTTCGTTGATATAGTAGTGGAAGAATTACCTCGTTCATTGCCGCCGATCAGAAGTGCAAGTCATCACATTGATCTCATACTAGGAGCCAGTTTTCCAAACAAAGCCACGTATAGATTGACGCCGCAAGAGTATGAAGAGGTTAAAAGGAAAGTCCAGGAGTTCTTGGACAAAGGTTTGGTTAGGGAAAGCTTGAGTCCATGTGTTGTTCCAACAGTATTCAGTTCGAAGAAAGATGGAGGCTGGAGGATGTGTACTGACTTGAGGGTGATTAATAAGATAACCATCAGGTACATGTTTCCATTGCCGAGGATGGATTATCTCATGGATTTCTTGAGTGGAGCAAAGTATTTTTCAAAGATTGATTTGAAGAGAGGTTATCATCAAATATGCATGAGAGAAGGTGATGAGTGGAAGACAACATTCAAAACCAATGAAGGGTTGTATGAATGGCTTGTTATGCCATTTGGCTTAACAAATGCGTCGATTACCTTCATGACGTTGATGAACGAAGTCCTGAAGGAGTTCATCAGAAAATTTGTCATTGTGTATTTGGATGACATACTGATTTTCAGTAAATCAGTGGCAGAACACTTGAAGCATTTGGCTAAAGTGATGCAAAGGCTACAGTAGGAGAAGCTATTGATAAACATGAAGAAATCCTCATTCATGAAGACAGAGATCATTTACTTGGGATTTGTTATTTCTGCAGATGAGTTGAGGATGGATCCAGATAAGGTAATCACCAAAAAATATCTTTGAGGTGAGAAGTTTTCACGGATTGGATAGTTTCTACCAAAAGTTCATCAAGAATTTCAGTGGAATTAGTGCAGCAATGATGGATACAGTGAATAAAATACACAAGTCTTTTCACTGGACAGAAGAGGCTGAGAAATTTTTTAATCTATTGAAGAGGAAGATTATGGAACAACCAGTTTTGGTATTGCCAGATTTCCGAAAGACATTTCAGGTGAAATGTGATGCAAGTGGATTTGCAATCGGGGAAGTCTTAAGTCAAGAAGACAGGCCAATAGCGTACTTCAGCGAGAAGCTGAACGAGGTGAAAGTGAAATACTCCACTTATGACAAGGAGTTTTATGCTATCATACAGGCACTAAAGAAATGGAGGCATTACTTGATCCCAAAGGAGTTTGTCTTATACAGTGACAATGATGCATTGCAGTTTGTGACTCAACAGAAAAAGTTGAATCAGAGACATGTCAAATGGCTTGAGTATATGCAGAATTTCACATTTGTGATTAAACATATTTCTGGTACTGCTAACAAAGTTGTTGATGCTTTGAGCAGGAAGTGTTTCCTGTTGCAGGAGTTCAAAGTCAAAACATTGGGTTTTGATGATCTCAGGGACATGTACGCAAATGATCTAGATTTTCAAGAGGCATACGAAGAAACTGAGAATCCAATTCTCAGAGACAGAAGCCAATGGGCCGAATACATGATCCAGGAAGGATTACTGTTTAAGGGTAATGAGCTATGTATTCTGAAATGCTCCATGAGGGAGAATCTGTTAAAGGAGAAACACAGTGGAGGATTGGCAGGGCACTTTGGTCATGACAAGACGTTCGCAAAGCTAAATGAATCATATTTTTGGCTAGGAATGTGAGAAGATGTCAATAGATTCATGGACAAATGCAGAATTTGCCAGCATTCAAAGGGAAGAAGACAGAATGAGGGGTTTTATCAACCATTGCCCATAACTGAGAGGCCATGGGATGCAATTAGCATGGATTTTGTATTGGGGTTTCCAAGAACACAAAGAGGTTCTGATTCAATCTTTGTGGTGGTGGATAGGTTTTCCAAGATGGAACACTTCATTCCATGTCAGAAAACCAGTGATGCAAATCACATTGCGAATCTGTTTTTCAAAGAGGTCATTCGACTTCATGGTTTGCCAAAGAGCATAGTTTCGAATCGAGATACGAAGTTCATAGGGAATTTTTGGAGGACATTGTGGAAGAATCTGGGAACTAACTTGTTGTTTAGTTTAGCGTATCATCCTCAGATGGATGGATAGACAGAAGTGGTAAACAAAAGTCTGGGAGACTTGTTGAGGAGCCTGGTGACAGAACACCACAACCAGTGGGATAATATATTTCCGCAGACAGAGTTTGCTTATAACGATTTAGTTAATAGGAGCACAGGGAAGAGTCCATTTCAGGTTGTCTATGGCATGCCGCCGAGAGGAATTTCTGAATTAAGGGATTTAGAAAAAACTGTGAATAGGAGTGCTAGTGTAGAAGAATTCGCAGAGGCGATGAAAGAACTTCACAGCCGGGTGAAGGAGCGACTGCAGAGTTCAATCCAAGAATACAAGCATAGAGAGGATCAACACAGAAGACAACTTCAGTTTGAGGTTGGTGATTTGATTCTGGCACATTTAAGAAAGGAAAGGTTCCCAAGAGGAACATATAATAAATTGAAGATGAAGAAAATCGGACCATGTAGGGTCTTGAAGAAGTTTGGGACAAATGCTTATGAGATTGAATTACCCGATGGGATCAGAATTTCTCCGATATTCAACATCTCATATTTGTACCCATATAAAACTGAGGAAGTAGGAACAGGAGATGAACAACCAGTGATTCAGTGGTGAAAGCAGATGCCAGTTGCAGAGAAGCCTCAGATGGAGCGCATAATGGATAAAAGAATTGGTAAGAAGACCAGAAGGAAAGAATACTTTGAATATTTGGTCAAATGAAAGGGCCATCCAGTTGAAGATGCCAGCTGGGAGAGAGAAGCAAAAATACAGAAGCATGGAAATACCATGCATGAGCTCATGGACAGGAGCCCATGAAAATTTTCAAGCAAGGGAGTATGATGCAGGAGCATCGCCAACATCAAGCGAGCCAATGCGGAGGCATCAGACAGCTGGACAAGCCCCGCACAAATTTTGAAACTACCTTGAAGTTGATGCGTAATATTTAATGAAGCCATTAATAAGAAGCACACTTGTATAATGTAGCTAGACCTTGAGCAATTCGCTCTCGTCCTTAGTAGGTAGAATTCATTTATGGTAGTTAACGTAAAGTAGATAGAATTCAATTCTAGATTAGACAGTTTTAGAGCGCAAGAGGGAAACGGGATATAGACACCCTCATTGTGTATTGTAAGATAGATGAAGCAACATTGTTTTGGAAGAGCAAGAGCATGCAGAGAGTTGTGTAAGAACACCCATGTACAGACATTTGAATTAATAGAAAAATATTTGATTCAAATTCGTGGCGTTGTTTTTGTTCTCTGTGTATGTATGTTGATTGATATGCTCATGAATGTTTTCTTCCTATTATACATTTGCTTTATATGCTGTGTAGGTGATTTCATGTTTTGAGTTGAGGTCTGAAAGGAAGTTGGAATGAGGTTCAATTGTTTCTCTATCTGAGCAAGAGTTCCTGCAAGGAGTGTAGTTGAAGTGTCCGCAAGGAGTGTGTTGACGAAGAGCTCAGATAGTTTAGCCTTTGTTCTCATTGACCCAGAAGTGTAGTTGGGCATAGAAGCCATGCAAGGCGTGCGCAGGCCGAGTGAAGTATCAGGGTTGTGGACCTGAGTGAAGAACTTAAAGACGGTTGTTGCAGGAGTGAGCAGGGTCGAAGGAAATTCAGTACTTGGAAGTGTTTGAAGTTTGCCACAAGGACTGCATGCAAGAGTCTTTTCTAAGACTTGAAGTTATAAGGAAGCTCAGGAAGGAGAGACCCATATAATCGCTGAAAGGGTTGCATAGAGGTTGTATCTAGAAGAATTAAGTGTTAAATTTTAAATTAAAATAAAGTACCAAGGCAAGTGTTTCTCTTCCCTAGGCGCCTAAGGGGGAGAAAGTGTTGAATGTGGGTCCTAGTCATTTAATTTGTGAGATGCAAATTAAAAGGTGACTTTATGATTAAAGTGAGGGTGAGTGAAGAGACACCAAATCTTAGCCACCCATCTAATCTAATATCAACTGTTAGATTAGAAAACTCCTCACCTTCCCTCATGAGGTCGACTAAAGCAAGAGGGCACACCCATTCTTGAGAAAGTCAAAGCAGTCTTGTTGAGAGAGCAAGAGACTCTTGGTGAGATGCCAAGAGGCTCTTGGTGAGATTCCAAGAGAAAAGGTAAGCAACAACAGTCTTTTTGAGAGAGCAAGAGACTCTTGGTGAGATGCCAAGAGGCTCTTGGTGAGATGCCAAGAGCAAGGGAAGTTGCAGCATTCTTGTTGAGAGAACAAGAGAGAGAAAGAGAAGGGACCTTTGGTGAGATGCCAAGGTCAGATCTTTGGTGATATGCCAAGATCAAGAGACTCTTGGTGAGATGCCAAGAGGCTCTTGGTGAGATGCCAAGAGAAAAGGTAAGCAACAGTAGTCTTGTTGAGAGAGCAAGAGACTCTTGGTGAGATTCCAAGAGGCTCTTGGTGAGATGCCAAGAGTAAGAGAAGTTGCAGCATTCTTGTTGAGAGAACAAGAGAGAGCAAGACAAGGGACCTTTGGTGAGATGCCAAGGTTGGATCCTTGGTGAGATGCCAAGATCAAGAGACTCTTGGTGAGATGCGAGGAGAAGAAACTCTGGGTGAGATGACAAGAGAAGGGACCTTTGGTGAGATGCCAAGGTCAGATCTTTGGTGAGATGCTAGAGAGAAAGAGAGAGGTTGAGCTGAGAAAAGAGACAGTATTTGCTGAAGGAGAGAACACATCCCATGGCAAAGAGAAGTATGAATTTCAGACAGCAAGAAAGAACAGGCCATACAATACAGATTTGTGGAGGTCGTACAGCATGTAATGTGCACAGAAATTGAGGAGGACAGCAGCTGCAATTTATGAGAGTATTGACATGTATTCCAAGGCTATCGTACAACATTTGTTGGCACATAAATTGAGGTAACTGCTGTAATATATTTCTGAGTGTATTTCCATACAGTCTGTATTGTTTGGCACAAATTTTGAGGACCGTACAACACGGTTTACAAGGAGTTGTTCATGGTGGGTTTTCTATACAATCTTAGCAGAGTTTTGGCACAAATTTTGGGACAGTCCGTACAACATTAATTGTTGGGGCAGCCGTACAATTGTATGGATTTCTAGTTAGGAAATTGAGGAGAAAAGCTACAGGAATGTCCAGATAAGTTTGTGTAAATATCTGAAGATGAATATGCTGTAAAAGAATTTCTCAGAAGCTCATAAATAATACAAAGCCCTCTCTCACTGGTTTTCCCCTAGTGGGTTTTTCCAGGGTCGAAGTTAGACTGAAAATATTTGTGTCTATATTTTCTGAGTTTTGCATATTGCTGATATTTTATTTCTGCGTTGAAAATGATGTTCAGAATCCTCATGTTTCAGTTCTGAAGTTTATTTTCTATTAAGTTTTTATATGCTGAAACACCGTTGTTTCATATGCTGAAACACCGTTGTTTCATATGCTGAAACACCGCTGTGACA
Organism: Picea engelmannii; assembly: GCA_009831015.1. NCBI lineage: Eukaryota > Viridiplantae > Streptophyta > Pinopsida > Pinales > Pinaceae > Picea > Picea engelmannii. The sequence goes on along the minus strand of ML778083.1, from coordinate 276,938 downwards.
TATGTTGGAACAATGCTGAGTATATGCTGAAACGTGTTGAGTATATGCTGAAACACTGTTGTAACATATGATGAAACAGTGCTGAGTATATGCTGAAACAGTGCTGAGATATATGCTGAAACAGTGTTGAGTATATGCTGAAAGACCACTGTGACATGCTGAAACAGTGCTGAGTATATGCTGAAACAGTGCTGAGACATATGCTGAAACACCACTGTGACATATGCTGAAACAGTGCTGAAACTGGAGTTTCGACATTTAACTTTGGTAGAAAAATCAGTGAGACTGAAACTGGGTGGGATCTGAAATTTCTAACATGGTATCAGAGCTGAGGTTGAAGAGAGGCGGAAATTTTAGCAGACAAAAAGTTGGGACAACAGTCACTTCGAGAGGAAGTCACTTGGTGAGAGACCAAGGAGAGGATCTTTGGTGAGATGCCAAGATCAAGAGTCTCTTGGTGAGATTCCAAGAGAAGGGACCTTTGGTGAGATGCCAAGGTCAGACCTTTGGTGAGATGCCAAGGTCGAGACAAACAACAGCTTCAGCAGAAGTGGATGAGTTTTCCACCAAGTTTGACAAAGAATTTTCCTTGATTGTGTGTCTATCCTCGAGGACCACTACTCCCGATACTTGGTATATTGACAGTGGTGCCTCTCGCCATATGACAACATTTCGTGAGCACTCGAAGGTTCTTACACAGTGTGGAGATGTAGAGGTAGTGCTTGGAGATGACTGAGAGGTCAAGGTGGTTGGTTGTGGGACCGTATCATTTCGGAGGGAGTCTTTGCCTCCCATGATTTTGACGGAGGTTCTTTATGTTATGGGCTTGAAGAAGAACTTTGTGTTAGTTTCTACTATTGAGGAGAAGGGCTATGAGGTATTGTTCCATCATGGGCAGGTGCTTCTTTTCCCCATAGGGTCTAGCATCACTTCGGCCAAAGTGATTGGTACTAGACATGTGAGGTTGTATAAGTTCTTGTTCCAGCCAGTGTGAGCATTGATTCATTCTACCAGCAACAACAGTGAGCTATGTGAGATATGGCACAGGAGGATGGCACATTTGCACCATGGGGCTTTGCGAGTTCTGAGGGAATTGGTGATGGGAGTTCCAGATTTTAGTTTAGAAAACCATGAGTTGTACAAGGGGTGTATCTTGGGAAAGTACACCAAGACTGCTTTTTCGAGCAGTGACAGTAGAGCAGCAGGGATACTTGATCTTATACATTCAGATGTATGTGGCCCGATGTCTTCGGCATCGTTGACTGGATCCCTATACTATGTTGTATTCATTGATGACTTCTCTCAGAAGTCTTGGATTTTCTTCGTCGGTTTGAAGAGTTCAAAGCTCTTGTGGAGAACCAGATAGGGAAGAAAATCAGAGTCCTGAGATGGGACAATGGGGGTGAGTATACCTCCAAGGATTTTATGGATTTTTGTGTAGGAGAGGGCATCAGGAGGGAGTTGAATGTTCCTTACAACCCACAATAGAATGGGGTTGCTGAGAGGAAGAACAGAGCCATTGTTGGGGCTGCGAGAGCCTTGTTACATGATCAGGGGCTGCCACTATTTCTATGGGCTGAGGCATGCTTTGAGGTGCATGGGAGAGGGTCTCATGTGTGTAGACTAAAGAAGTCATTGAACAGGGGTAAGTTTGTATTTTTCAGGGACAAGCTTGGAGTGCTAAGTAACACATACCTCGGTATGAGGGAGTGTTAAATTTTAAATTAAAATAAAGTACCAAGGCAAGTGTTTCTCTTCCCTAGGAGCCTAAGGGGGAGAAAGTGCCAAATGTGGGTCCTAGTCATTTAATTTGTGAGATGCAAATTAAAAGGTGACTTTATGATTAAAGTGAGGGTGAGTGAAGAGACACCAAATATTAGCCACCCATCTAATCTAATCTCAACCGTTAGATTAGAAAAATCCTCACCTTCCCTCATGAGGTCGACTAAGGCAAGAGGGCACACCCATTCTTGAGAAAGTCGAAGCAGTCTTGTTCAGGGAGGAAGAGACTCTTGGTGAGATGCCAAGAGGCTCTTGGTGAGATGTGAAGAGAAAAGTTAAGTAGCAACAGTCTTGTTGAGAGAGAAAGAGACTCTTGGTGAGATGCCAAGAGCAAGGGAAGTTGCAGCATTCTTGTTGAGAGAACAAGAGAGAGAAAGAGAAGGGACCTTTGGTGAGATGCCAAGGTCGGATATTTGGTGAGATGCCAAGATCAAGAGTCTCTTCGTGAGATGCCAAGAGGCTCTTGGTGAGATGCCAAGAGAAAAGGTAAGCAACAACAGTCTTGTTGAGAGAGCAAGAGACTCTTGGTGAGATGCCAAGAGTAAGAGAAGTTGCAGCATTCTTTTTGAGAGAACAAGAGAGAGCAAGATAAGGGACCTTTGGTGAGATGCCAAGGTCGGATCCTTGGTGAGATGCCAAGGTCAAATCCTTGGTGAGATGTCAAGATCAAGAGACTCTTGGTGAGATGCCAGGAGAAGAAACTCTTGGTGAGATGCCAAGAGAAGGGACCTTTGGTGAGATGCCAAGGTCAGATATTTGGTGAGATGCTAGAGAGAAAGAGAGAAGTTGAGCTGAGAAAAGAGACATCATTTGCTGAAGGAGAGCACACATCCCACGGCAAAGAGAAGTACGGATTTCAGACAGCAAGGAAGAACAGGCCATACCATATAGATTTGTGGAGGTCGTACAACATGTAATGTGCATAGAAATTGAGGAGGATAGTAGCTGCAATTTCTCAGAGTATTGGCATGCATTCCAAGGCTTCCGTACAACATTTGTTGGCACAGAAATTGAGGTAACTACTGCAATATATTTCTGAGTGTATTTCCGTACAGTCTGTATTGTTTGGCATGAATCTTGGGGACTGTACAACACGGTTTACAAGGAGCTGTTCATGTTGGGTTTTCTGTACAGTCTTAGCAGAGTTTTGGCACAAATTTTGGGACAGTCCATACAACATTAATTGTTGGGGCAGCCGTACAGTTGTATGGATTTCTAATTCAGAAATTGAGGAGCAAAGCTACAGGAATGTCCAGATAAGTTTGTGTAAATATCTAAATATGAATATGTTGTAAAAGAATTTCTCAGAAGCTCATAAATAATACAAAGCCCTCGGTCACTGGTTTTCCCTTTGTGGGTTTTTCCAGGGTCGAAGTTAGACCGAAAATATTTGTGTCTATATTTTCTGAGTTTTGCATATTGTTGATATTTTATTTTTGCGTTGAAAACGATGTTCAGAATCCTCATGTTTCAGTTCTGAAGTTTATTTTCTGTTAAGTTTTTATATGCTGAAACACCGTTGTTTCATATGTTGAAACACCGTTGTGACATATGCTAGAACAGTGTTGAGTATATGCTGAAACACCGCTGTAACATATGATGAAATAGTGCTGAGTATATGATGAAACAGTGCTAAGATATATGTTGAAACAGTGCTGAGTATATGCTGAAACACCGCTGTGACATATGCTGAAACAATGCTGAGTATATGCTGAAACAGTGATGAGACATATGCTGAAACACCGCTGTGACATATGCTGAAACAGTGCTGAAACTAGAGTTTCGACATTTAACTTTGGTAGAAAAATCAGTGAGATTGAAACTGGGTGGGATCTGAAATTTCCAGCATTAAGAAGGGGTCATTAGTTCATGCCTTAGGAGGACAAGTTTGTGGAGGAACGCTTGGTCATTAGTAGAAATAGCCAAGGAGGAAAGGACGGTCGGTATTCTCCGAGGCGGATTCGCGACATCTCATGAGCCATTAGATCTCACAGAGGAGCAGGGGAGATACAGTGAGTATTCCCAAAAGGTTCAAAGCTCAGGAGGGGTAGGACCGTACATCCTAGCCATAAGGAGTCGTTGGACTTACGCATGGATACGTGCATCAGGGTTTCATGGTTGAAAGTCCCATAAACAGTGCAATGGGAATCGCGATATCCTGAAACATGATATCCCGACAGCCAAAGGATTGTGTGGGCCACAGGGGTTAGTGAAGTGGAAAGGTGGCACGCCATTTCAGAGTTTCGTAGGGTGAAGTGCCGAAAACATTGCATTAGGATTCATGATATCGCGAAGTCTGAAGTGATGACAAGGTGAAATGACGATTGAAAGGTCAAACTCGCACGTGTATTGGAGTTTCGGAAAATTGGGATTCGGGAGTCGGTAAGACAAGTAAGTCGACATCGCGAGTGTGAAAATCACGATACAGAAATTCCCGAAAAGGGTAAAGGAAAGGTTAGCGTTGACTGATTTCGGGTTTCGGGGATTCGAGAGACCAACGCTCGACCATTGGATTTGCGAAGCACAAAATCCGATCTCCCAAGTGCAAAGAGGAGATCCCGCTAGAGTTGTTGTGGGTGCAGATTTCCCAATAGGGAAATAGAAGAGATGTTTAGAGTTCTTCGGGCTGTGCGAAAAGGAAATATCATGTGCTGACATGGACCTTTTGACCTGCGGGTTGTGAAGGGAGCATGCGTCGGCTATCACCCGGTCTTCTGCAGTTATAGCATAGTGTCAATCCTCTATTTCTATTAAGTGTTCCCCTACCTCTCATGTACTGTGCACTATGATCACAGTGATGGACCTGTAATCTACAAAAATTCTTTCTAGGTTCATGCATCCACTTCTTAGTCCAAAAAATATTTCTATTCATAGGAATAACATATCTTTCTCTATTTCTATAAGTATTATTTGGATCAACTCTTTCTTCTAACTGTACCTTAGATTTCAAACTAGGAAAAAATCTATCAAATATACCTAGATTCATAATTTCGAAACAAAAAATTCTACTTCTCTTACTCTTATCAAATCATAAAGCTTTACCTCTTTCAAGATCTTACCTCTTTTCTTCAAATCAGGTTTCTTTCTTAGAACAGAGATTTACAAGTTGTTAAGAACCAAATATCAATGTAGCATAGAAAAACCTCAGAAAAAGTACCCAACGCCTTGAAAACGAGATAATTTCATATAATAATCCTCTTCAAGGGGGCAAGCTCCTTTTACCCCACTTAAATGTTCAAGTACAAGATGATTCAAAATGAAAATGTCTCCTTGGTATATATAGGAGACTAGGAGGTATAATTACAACTAATGGCCTAAAGCCGACATAAATAAAATA
>ML778083.1:213107-232663 GCA_009831015.1 Picea engelmannii | reverse complement strand
TCTTTTATACAGAAGCATCCAGAGTTACTCAAGCATTGTGGACAACACTTGTCTCAAGGGGAGGGGCATGTTAAGCCCTAATATTAGCTCATTACCCCTTAATTGGGGCATATTAGATTAGTAATGCTATTTTATTTATGTCGACTTTAGGCCATTAGTTGTAATTTAGATTAGTTATGTTATTTTAATTATGTCGGCTTTAGGCCATTATTTGTAATTATTCCTCCTAGTCTCCTATATATACCAAGGAGACATTTTCATTTTTGAATGATCTTGTACTTGAACATTTAAGTGGGGTAAAAGGAGGTTTCCCCCTCGAAGAGGCTTATTATCTGAAATTATCTCTTTTTCAAGGCGTTGAGTACTTTTCTTGAGGTTTTTCTATGCTTTATTGATGTTTGGTTCTTAACAACTTGAAAGAGAGTGGACATAAAATCTCTCATAACGTAGACATAGTCTCGCCCGAGGAGTAGGTTAAATTCAAAGGGGTTGTGAACTACCATCACATCGACGTAGATTGTTTTTCCTCCCAAAGTAACTGGAAATTGAGGAAGGATCCCTAAAGGTTGACTAAATGTTCTGTCAAAGGTCAACAGATTCTGAGTCACAGGCCCAAATTATGGGGAACCAAAATCTTTCCAAGAATTTGTGGATAAGAAGATAACATAATAACCTTTGTCTATTACAGTGTTAGTAATATTCCTATCACAAAGCTTCACGGTGGTTTGGAAAGGAGCATACGAAGAAAGACGGGGTTATGTCAAATGATTCCAATTAATAGAAATCATTTGATTTCTCAAAGGGGGTGCCATCAGGATGGGAGGAGTGCCCCCTTGCCCAGGTGAATCAATATTAACAAGGTAGACCTGAGTGACATCCTCACTCTTTGACTGAGGAGTGGGATCGACCGATAATGGAATCAGATTTACCATTTTGGTTTCACTCTTCAAGGGGGGAGTGGGATCGATTGACGATGGAACTAGATCAATCACTTTGGTTACACTCTTTAAGGGAGGAGTAGGATTGACTGATGATGAAACTAGATCGACCACTTTGGCATTCTTCAAGGGAGGAGTAGGGCTAATCAATGATGGAACTGGATAAGTCACTTGGGTTTCATTGTTCATATAAATAGTGGGATTGATCGATGATGGAACTAGATCAACTACTTGGGTTTGTGCTTCAACTGAGGATGAAACCAGATTGACCACTTGATCAACCAAACTGACCGAGGATGGAACTAGATTGAACAACAAGGATGATTTTAGGGGCTAAATTTTTCTCATGGGCTAATTTTCCATGTTTTTTCCCAAATAGAGATTCGCTATTCTAAAAATGATTCGCCCAAATTCTATAGGATAATATTATTTTAACTTAAAAATATCCAAAATTTTATACAAACTATATAAAATCCTTAGAAATTTGAATATTTTTATAAAAATATCGCCAAACATTTATAGTTGGAATATGAAGGATTTGTAAGATTTTCTTAGGTTTCTACATTTTAAAATAAATTTTCATCCTTAAAATCATCCTTGTTGACCAGTCCATCAACTAATGACAGTTTGGAAGAAATAGTATGATAACCAGTCAGAAGTTGAATCTTTTCCAAAAGATAATAAGCCTCGTCCATATGAGGGCAAAGGTGAGACTAATGATCACCTTCGCATAACAAGAAAGGAAATTTGATAGTTCTCTTCTTCTTACCAACCTTAATGTCATTCGCTGATGGGGTTTCACCAACATGTCCCACACAGGCTAATGACGTCGAAGACGACATTTCTAAGACATTGGGGAGACCAGGGAAATCCCTCAGAAAGTGGTCACCCTTACAAAGAATGCAAGGGAATTTGGGTTTAGGATTCTTCGTTGTAGACTTGTTGACTTTATCAACACTCCCAGTAAGATTAATAGTAGTTGGTTGATTGGAGGCTTGGTCTCTTTCTGGTTCTTCTTCTTCTTATATTTCCTCTTCTTCTTCTTCTTATCAACTTGGATACTCACTTTAGATCTTTCACTAAGAGAAGAAGGAGAAAGGGAAGCATACATGATGCATGAAGAAGGAGAAAGGTCAACATGAGGTTGATGTGAGGGTGGTGTTCTTACATCTGAAGCATTAGGTGCATTCAAAGAACTCAGAATATTCGATATCACTAGAGTGGGGAACAACCAAATTGGTAATCCGATCGTGAGTTGGGGAAGACTCAGTGTGGCAATGCACGGAGGACAAACATTTACAAAAGAAGGAAATGTGAAAGGTTCCCAGAGAAAAGGGGTTCCTCCATTGGTACTCCCAGGAGTTGATGCCATTGAAACTGAATCGACCTAAGGTCCACTAAGGAAACAAAATATCACATGCTACAAATATAAGAAACAAACAATCAAACAAACCTTCCCATAATGAAACCATTAGTTGGTGATGAAATCAAACATCACGAGATCAATATAGGAAAGGCTTGGGATAGAGCGGGTGGATAAATTACGCTGGAGACTCCACTAGGGTAGGATATTGACTTGTATTTCCTTGGATTGTATTTTCTTTTTTCCCACTTTTTATATCATTTTTATTGTTTGTTCCCGATCTATTTCCTTTCTCCCCTCTTCATTGACAATTTCAAAAACTTCTGGGAATTCTGGGTGAATTTTTCTGAGTTTTAAGCCTTTGTTCTAAGTTTATGGGAAGGGTAGCACTCCCATGTAGTGTATATCAGAGTGTTAATCTGTAATCATTTCTCCCCCGCAGTGTATATCAGAGCGCTACAACTCTCTATACCCTTGGAAATAGGAGCATTGATTCCCTTGTTTGGTGATTTCTGCCCTTTTCTGCTCAGTTTTTCTCATCCCTTTGTTGGAGGTATTTTGCCCAGAGTTTGTACTTTTTCTTGTGGATTTTTTTTGGTTGAATATTTGGTACTTATCACTTTTTTTTTCAATCTTTCAACCTTTTCCAAATTGTGATAATGATTCACCTTGTTTTTCTTGGTTTGGTTTGAATCTTATGAATTTTCGGGTTATTTGACTGATTGAAAAGGTATGCAAAGGTTTGTTTGTCTTAAGTTACTTTTCAAATATTTCCTTTTTGAATGATTTGAGACTTCATTCTTAACACAACCTATCTTTGATTTCTCTATCCTATCTCTCATTTTACCACAACCTAGCTACCACATCTCTTCTCAGAGATTAGCGACCACCATTCGAGCAAGATTAATTCATTCTACATTTTACAGTTTCAACAAATTTACTTATTGAAGAGAAGTTGCATTTCATTGTATCTCTGTTATTTTTCTCTATATATCTATGTTAATGTTATATATCTATGTTTCATTTCATTCCTCTCATAAATCTATATAAATCTGAGTCCTAGTTTGAGTTTTATCACTAGTTGCAACTCACGTCCTCAAGACATTCATGGACATGTTGGCAATTTGGTCTGGGGGAATAAAATCCAAACTAAGAAGTATAACAAAGTTCCTTAAGCTCCTGCGTGTATTTGTTTCCAAGGCCCATGCGACCACACTACCTACAATCGCCATACATAGTGTTCTTGAAAATTGACCTCTTGTTCATAAATTGCACTATGCTTCATTCAACAAAACCCTAGTGCGAGAGAGCGTCCAACAAAGCTAGACATGGAAAGGAAAGGCATGACAAGGCTAACCAAAGTTATACATGGAAAGGAAAAGCAATTTCTAGGTCTACATGCTATATTTTGTTATAAAAGTTATTGAGTTGAAATATTAGTTTTTATTTCTTTGATTTTAAATAAGGCATTGAAGTTATGTTGTTTTCCATGCAATCCAAAATAAATTATGGATCAATAGTATAATGAGACTACACCATAAGTATGAGACATAAGACTATTTAGTGATATCCCTTTCTATGTAAATCCTATTAATTATGATAATCCATGCTTCAAAACTATGAATATACCTTATATATATGAATAAAGAGAGCTTATGTTATGACATTGAAAATCATCTAATATTGATGGGATAACAAGTTGTAGAATTACATGCTTAATGAATCCTTTGATTATAATTTTTAAATATTAAACTTATTCATTTAGTATAAGAATTGTTTTTTTTAGGCAAAAAAAAAGGTATGATACATGAATGCTATTATTATTTTATTAAATTAACTAGACAACAAATTCTCTCTAATAATGAAAATAACTATATTTTAACAAACAATTAGTTTTATGAATAACATAATGAAAGTACCTCTTAGATGAATTGTGGTTAGACAAGGCAAGGCATGTCAAGGAATGGCATGGCATGACAATGTATGACATGGAAAGGAAAAGAAAGGCATGCAAAGGAATGGTAAGGCATAACAAGGAATGACATGGAATAGAATGGAAATGCAAGGCATGGATTGGCAAGGAAAGGAAAGGCAAGACATGGCAAGGCAAGACATGGAAAGGAAAGACATGACAAGGTAAGCCATGACATGGCAAGGCAAGGCATTGCATGGCATGGAATGGAATGACACTGTTATCACACAATTTGTAGCTAGGTCAAAAGGTTATAAGATAGAGGTCCAAACTGGCATAACAGGAACCTATCCCACCCAATGTCACCTCGATGGGAAAGTTCTTTCTCTTTAGGGAGGTGAGGCCTAGGGGAGACATCCCTGGTAACCTAGGGTTTTGAAGAGGAAAAAGTTAAAAGGACAAAGTTAAAGTTCCCCCTTCACAGGTCACCATCAAAATAGATAGTCCCGGCTAAACAACCAATAATGAAGTGAATCCCCAATGAAGAACACCCGCCAGGAACAAAGAAACAACAAAATAATATATGCAAGCTATATTTCAATGGGTTAGTACTTCATAAGACTATATGATATTTAAATAAGCAATTATGGAAATAAATATTGGTGAAGTCAATGTTTATAAATATAGCAATGCAAATAATATCACTCCCTCAATAAATACTGAAATGATATGGCATTCAATGTAACAAATCAACACAACATCAATTAATGCCTAAATCACCATTCAATTTCCCTTTAAACAAGACGTTGCTGCATAAAGATGAGATATTCAAGCATAACCTCAACAATTTAGGGTTAGCAGCTAGTTAGGGTTTCAATTTAGAAAAGATTTTTGAGAGTTGTTTGATCACTTTCACTTCAATGTTGGAGGTCTAGATCAGTGCCTTTGGGCTAATGGAGTCAATTTAATGGAGGATTCAAGGGTTGAAGGAGGATGACTAAGCACTAGAGGGAAGAGTTTTGAAGTGCTACTATGGTATGGCCCCAGAATCAAAACCCTAGGGGAGAGAGGCTCACTCCAGTGTTGCTAAATAAAGGCCTCATGCTCTCTCCTCCTTCCTTAGGTTAACTTGGCAAAATGGATAGCATGAAAGATAAATCAAGACAATAGAGTGAAATGAGGGAGAGTGTTGCTATAGCAAGGCTCTATCATAAAACCCTAGAAGAAGGATGGCCCTAGGTGTAGATAACCTAGGCCTAGGACGTCACCTCCTTCTTGACTTCTGAAAGTATGGCTAGGTCAGGGAGAAGAAGATATAAGAGTGTAGCTATGGCTAGGCTCTTTCTTCCTTCTTCAATGGCTGAAAATTTCTTTATTAGGTCACATGAGACAAGGACCTACTTGTGTGCTTGTCACCTAGGGTTTTTTATCAACAAATTATAAACATATGCAAGAATATAAGACTGCAACCATTCAATCAAGAAGTTTTGCAGAAAAAACACTTACATATCACCATGAAATAGCATGCAAACCCTAGTTGTAAACCTTCCTTCAAGAGAAATGCCAAAAATGCCAAGAAATGTCTTCCTTCAACAAGTGTGCCTCACTAAACCAACAAAAATACCCAAGTAGGGCACTAAAATCATACCTCACTAATGAGTCAGTGATGTGTTATGATAAAATGAGGCTAAAACTCCTCAATATATACTGTATCAATGACCTTTATTAATTTTTAGGTCATAAAAATGGTCGACAAGGCCAAAGTATCAAAAGTAATACTGTTTTACACTAAATATTCTTTTTAAAACCCTAAATGAGAAAAAGTAAGACATCAAGCCCTCATGAGGGAGACGTTAGGCCTTTTTAGGGCCAGTGCAACATCCAGAAGACAAATGTTATCCCTCCTTGGTCTCTTCCAAACTACCACACGTGCCAACAACCTTGTCCATATGCCATATGATCATGATGATGTCACGAGCCTCCTAGTGATCTCCTAGGTCATCTGGAGCTAATGTTCCACTGCAAGTGGGTCAATCCCCTAGGCCCGACTCAACCAAAGTGCCCCTGATGGAACGTCCTCTTCTCCTCTGGTACAAAACCCTGGTCAAACATTGTCCTGTCTCTGCCACCCCTAATGGGGTCTCAACAACCATCTGATGGGCTCTTCAACCCCATGGAGGTCCGAACTGATCATCTCCCCATGTGTATTGGTTTAAATGGTACCTGTCCATCAGGCATGGTCCTGCACATCAAAAGATATGCCCTCCATGGGCTCATTAGTCACTGGGATCATAGCAATGTCAATCACATTTCATCATTAATATTATCAAACAAATGAAAAAAAACCCCGATACATCGATCAATAGCTCAAAGACATTACAAAAACCTACAATACAAGATTGAAGAAAAGGGAAAGACGTCTTATTGGGATTGTATCCACAAGAAAAGGGAAGTCTCCAAGAAGGTTTCATCCAAGCCACGTAAGTGAGATGGTGTGGCTAGGGGATATCTAGACATGTGGGTAGAGTGAGAGCTAGGGATGCATAATGTTATTTGTGGGTGCCTTTGTAGAAGGTGAGTTGTACCTGTCATGGATGCAATTTTTCCAAGCCCGTTCTTGCCTTTATTCTTTTCCTTTATTTTCTTTTTCTTCTTCTTTTTATTTTTATTCAAGGGATAACAAGAGGACACTGCCTTGGCATGGTGACCAGAGATGATGGTGTTACCCACAAGTACTTTCACAGAGATGAGAAGGTTGGGTCATGTTGAGAGCCCCTTTCCCTTGGCCATGCAACCAAAGGTCACTGCACTTGAATGGTAACCATATGGTGGAAATGTCATACTGTTAGGTACCCATGAACCTAATAGGCTAGATGGTGATGAGACCCCCTATCATCTTGACTGGGTCTTGTTTGTTATTTTCCGGGTCCCTCCTATTTCTTGCTGAGAGGCTTTTTATTTCCTTATCGGGGATCCTTGGGAAAAGCATCTTGAGGTTTTATTTCTAGGATTTTATCTTTTACCAGATGCTTTTAACTTCTAGACCTTTAGCCCCTTCTTCCCACGAGATAAGGTGCAATCCTACAAATAGGTCAATCCAATGCCCAGACAAGGGGAATGGGATAAATGGGCAGGAGATAAGATGAAAATGTGGTGGTATGATGGGAGCGGACGATGGCTCTTGAGAAATCCCCCCGGTGGAAAACCAAAACCTATGGGCACAGGCTTGCTAGGGCACCCTATCAATCTCCCTAAGCATGGTCAAGTGGGCTAATGTAAGATCCAAGCAGTTGTCTGAGATAAAAGGAATCGTATGCATATATTTAAAGGTTTTAATGATCAAAAGTGACACATACCATGATACCTGGACCAATTACCTCATGGAGAAAGAACCTCCTTTGATACGAGACCAAGCCGAAGGTGATGGATGTTGTTGTTGTTGACAAGATGAATTTGATGAAAGAAGAAAAGGATGGGCCCTTCAGGGCCATGCTCAGGTCAATACTTCTCTCGGTTCTTCATGTCTAGGACCTATGGGCCTTGAGACATGATCTCCTAGTTATCCCTAAAAACTAGGGATAACATCTGGCTCCAACTCGGGGACATGTGCTCACCGTAGAGTGCATGAGAACCTCAGCATCTATGGAATAACCTGTTGAACTTATCAAACTTGATAGAGGTATTAGTAAAACAAATGGGGCGGTAATGCCACCCCAACATATATATACATACATATATAAATTGAAATAAAACAATCAACATGCAAATACAAAGAAAAGTACCTACCTTTACCTACATGTTTGTTGGATATTCGATGTAGTCAAATGACCAGTGTAGCCAATCCAACAATGTCCCACGATACTTGCCCTTGTGCTTCATCATAAACCAAAATAGTGATAAATCAAGCACAAAAATGTCATGATTTATAATATATATCATATAATCGGAAATCTCAAAGTCTAACTCATGGAGGCAGGTGGGAGGGATAAAATCCTGCCAAGTCCATCTCTGAGAAAAGTACTCAATCCACTTCAAGAAAGGGTCATGAAAAGTGCAAGGTCCAAAAAACTAATCCAAAGGGCCTGCCAACTGGCTACCTAGGACATCCTCATGCTCTGAAGTCAAGGAAGGGTTCGACAAAGATTTAGCAGATGACTGGCAAACTACCAAGGAAAAGTTGAAAAACTGGGATAACTGACTCAAACTTGCAATATCCAATCGACCCTTGGAGTCTAGGGTTTTCCTAAGAGGAAGATCAACATAAAAAATTTACTTCCAAACTACACCTTTAATGGAAAAGCATGGTAAAGTAATAACAGGTGGTTGGAGTGAAAAGTCATGAAAAACATCTTTAGGCAAACAATGTTCTTACTTGTATCAAAATCTAAGCAGAGCGATGGTTGATAATCATATTGATAAAATAAATCCAAATGCTCAAAGGAAAAATCATCAAAGACCTCAAGGTATGACCGAAAATCATCAGGAAAACAAGGTACTAGGTCATCCTTGGGTTTTTGGAGAGTATGGGTAAAAATCGCATCTCCTTGTTGCCACTGGTGAAGAATAATCCGTTGTGATAATTTCAAAGGCAACACTTGGAAATGACTTTCAATGTCATATATGGGACCCATATCATAACCAACTATATCCCACCTACATCTCCCAACATGTATGAATTCATCAATGTTGTCAACTATGTCATTATTTGTATCATAACATGTAGGTATTGAAAACTCATTTGCCTCCTCATTTCCTTCATCATAAGGTAAAACATCATAAAAAACTAGGGGAGGAGGGAAACTTGTTGTTTCTTCTTGTGAAGGAGCTTCTAGGTATTGGGTATTTTTAACATGCACTACTGTCTTACCCTCATAAGTATCCCTTTCTTCTTTGGTCGTGCAACAAGGAAGATTCTCTTCATTCAGGAATTCCATTTCTCCATCACTCTCTGAATCGTGAAATAAGGTATCATCAAAATCCTGAAAAGGAAAGAAACTAACCTCATCATCTTTTTGTTGTTCAGGTGGAGAAGGATTATGGATCACTTCATCAAGATGAGGAGGGCATGTTGATACTTCGTTATTGGGCTTCAACTCCTCAACTATTTCTTCAGCAATCCCTCGTCGATCTACGGTTTTCTCCCCTTCCTCTTGGAGATCAATGATGAAGCTCTCAAGGGTAAACAAATTATCTCCATTGACAGTACTTGAGGTAAAAAGGAATCTTATATCAAGCGAGCAGACCTTCTCCTCGATCACTGCAGCTATGTAGTAGGCTTCGTCGAGCGTCCTTGGGGTTCTTTAATTAAGAGGAAAACTTAGATACCCCAAAAGTGCATTAGTAAAGAGATGGAACAAGTATCTCTCCCTAGGATGATGAATTTCGGGAATCTAATATAGCATGTTCTCAAATCTAATCTGGAAGTATATGATAGTTTCGTCTTCAGCTTTTTTTATACGCTCGAGTTCTTGTAATAGTAATAGGATGTCTTGCTGCTGGATACCCCATCTCTCGAGAATTTTTTTCTCAAATTGCTTCATAGTCTTGATGCTGGCCTCAAGGAGGTTATCATACCATTCTTTGGAATTGTAATAAAACATTGCAGAGAAAATTTTTATGACCACGTCTTCAGCATAATCATCGACTGGGTAGGATAGGAAGAAATTCCATAAATTTCTCATGTGATAGTCAGCTCTTTCTCTATCACCACAACAGAATCCAGGAAGAAAATTTATGTATTCAAAGGGCATTTGTTGAGGGTACCCCAGGATGTCACTCATGTCTAAAGGCTTGTAGTTCCCAGGATCCCATTGTGAGGTCATCATTGGCTTTGTCATCAGTGGAGTCGCCAGATAGTTTTCTTAAAACTATCAAAGGAAAAGGGAAAACACCCTAGTGGAGTCACTAGGTAAGCTTGTAAGATAAGGCTTTGAGGCAAGGCTTACCGAAAAGTTTTGTCGTTTGAGGAGAATTGACTCAGTGTTCCCCGACAGTGGTGCCAAAACATTATCTCACAGTTTGTAGCTAGGTCAAAAGGCTATAATATAGAGGTCCAAAATGGCGTAACAGGAACCTATCCCACCCAATGTCACCTCGATGGGAAGGTTCTTTCTCTTTAGGGAGGTGAGGCCCAGGGGAGACGTCCCTGGTAACCTGGGGTTTTGAAGAGGCAAAAGTTAAAAGGACAAAGGTAAAGTTCCCCCTTCACAGGTCACCACCAAAACAGATAGTCCTGGATAAGCAACCAATAATGAAGTGAATCCCCAATGCAGAACACCCGCCTGGAACAAAGAAACGAAAAACTAATATATGCAAGCTATATTTCAATGGGTTAGTACTTCATAAGACTATCTGATATTTAAAAAAGAAATTATGGAAATAAATATTGACGAAGTCAATGATTATCAATATAGCAATGCAAATAATATCACTCCCTCAATAAATACTGAAATGGCATGCATTCAATGTAACAAATCAACACACCATCAATTAATGTCTAAATCACCATTCAATTGCTCTTTAAACAAGACATTGTT
The DNA here is from genome assembly GCA_009831015.1 of Picea engelmannii. NCBI lineage: Eukaryota > Viridiplantae > Streptophyta > Pinopsida > Pinales > Pinaceae > Picea > Picea engelmannii. The sequence goes on along the minus strand of ML778083.1, from coordinate 221,914 downwards.
GCATAAAGATGAGATATTCAAGCATGAACTCAACAACTTAGGGTTAGCAGTAAGTTAGGGTTTCAATTTAGAAAATATTTTTGAGTGTTGTTTGATCACTTTCACTTCAATGTTGGAGGTCTAGATTAGTGCCTTTGGGATAATGGAGTCAATTTAATGGAGGACACAAGGGTTGAAGGAGGATGACTAAGGAATAGAGGGAAGAGTTATGAAGTGTTTCTATGGCTTGGCCCTAGAATCAAAACCCTAGGGGAGAGAGGCTCACTCTGGTGTTTCTAAAGCAAGGCCTCGTTCTCTCTCCTCCTTCCTTAGGTTAACTTGGAAAAACGGCTAGCATGAAATATAAATCAAGACAGGAGAGTGCAATGAGGGAGAGTGTTACTATAGAAAGGCTCTATCATCAAACCCTAGAAGAAGGACAACCCTAGGTGTAGATAACCTAGGCCTCGGATGTCTCCTCCTTCTCGAATTCTGAAAGTATGACTAGCTCAGGGAGAAGAAGAAATAAGAGTGTAGCTATGGCTAGGCTCTTTCTTCCTTCTTCAATGGCTGAAAATTTCTCTATTAGGGGACATGAGACAAGGACCTACTTGTGTGCTTGTCACCTATGGTTTTTGATCAGCAAATTATAAACATATGGAATAATATAAGACTACAACCATTCAATCAAGAAGTTTTATAGAAAAAACACTTACATATCACCATGAAATAACATGCAAAGCCTAGTTGTAAACCTTCCTTCAAGAGAAATACCAAAAATTCCAAGAAATGCCTTCGTTCAACAAGTGCGCCTCACTAAACCAACAAAAATACCCAAGTAGGGTGCTAAAATCAAAACTCACTAATGAGTCAGTGATGTGTTATGATAAAATGAGGCTAAAACTCCTTAATATATACTGTATCAATGACCTTTATTAATTTTTAGGTCGTAAAAATGGCCGACAAGGCCAGAATATCAAAAGTAATATTGTTTTACATTAAATGTTCTTTTTAAAACCCTAAATGAGAAAAAGTGAGATGTCAAGCCTTCCTGAGGGAGACATTAAGCCTTTTTAGGGCCAGTGCAGCATTGAGAAGCCAAACGTTCCTTGGGCTCTTCTAAACTGACACACGTGAAAACAACCCTGTCCATCTGCCATATGCTCATGATGATGTCACAATCCTCCTGCTGACGTCCTAGGTCATTTGGAGCTAACATTCCACTGCAAGTTGGTCAATCCCCCTAGGTCCGGCTCAACCAAAGTTACCTTGATGGAACGTCCTCTTCTCCTCTAGTGAAAAACCCTGGTCAAACACTGTCCTATCGCTTCCCCCCCTGATGGGGTCTAAGAAACCATCTGATGTGCTCTTCAGCCCCATGGAGGTCCGAATTGATCGTCTCCCCATGTGTACTAGTCCAAATGGTACCTGTTTGTCGGGCATAGTCTTGCACATCAAAAGATATGCCCTCCATGGGCTCATTAGTCACAAGGATCATAGCAATGTCAATCACATTTCATCATTAATATTATCAAACATATGCATAAAAAATATGATACATCGATCAATAGCTCAAAGAAATTACAAAAACCTACAATACAAGATTGAAGAAAAGGGAAAGATGTCCTATTGGGCTAGTATCCACAAGAAAAGGGAAGTCTCCAGGAAGGTTTCATCCAAGCCATGTAAGTGAGGTGATGTGGCTAGGGGATGTCAAGACATGTGGGTAGAGTGAGATCTAGGGATGCATAATGTTATCTGTGGGTTCCTTTGTAGAAGGCAAGTTGTACTTGTCATGGATGCAATTTTTCTAAGCCCGTTCTTGCCTTTATTCTTTTCCTTTATTTTCTTTTTCTTCTTCTTTTTATTTTTATTCAAGGGCTAACCAGAGGACATTGCCCTGGCATGGTGACTAGAGCTAACAGTGTTACCCACAAGTACTTTCATAGAGATGAGAAGGTTGGCTCATGATGAGACCCCCTTTCCCTTGGCCATGCAACCAAAGGTCATTGCCCTAGCATGGTAACTAGATGGTGGCAATGTCATACTGTTAGGCACCCATGAGCCTAATAGTCTAGATCATGATGACACCCCCTATCATCTTGACTAGGTCTTGTTTGTTATTTTCCGTGTCCCTCCTGTTTCTTGCCGAGAGGTTTTTTATTTCCTTCTCAGGGATCCCTGGGCGAAGCATCTCGAGGTTTTATTTCTAGGATTTTATCTTTTACTAGTTGCTTTTACCTTCTGGGCCTTTAGCCCCTTCTTCCCACGAGATAAGGTGCAATCCTACAAACAGGTCAATCCAATGCCCAAACAAGGGGAATGGGATAAATGAGAGGGAGATAAGATGAAAAAGTGGTGGTATGATGGGAGCAGACGATGGCTCTTCAGAAATCCCCTTGGTGGCAAACCAAAACCTATGGGCATAGGATTGCTAGGGAACCTTGTCAGTCTCCCCAAGCATGGTCAAGTGGGCTAATGTAAGATCAAAGAAGTTGTTAGAGATAAAAGGAATCAGATACATATATTTAAAGGTTTTAATGATCAAAAGTGACACATATCATTATACCTGGACCAATTACCTCATGGATGAAGAGCCTCCTTCGATATGAGACCAAGCCGAAGGTGATGGATGTTGTTGCTGCTGATAAGAAGAATATAATGAAAGAAGAAAAGGATGGGCCCTCCAGGGCCATGCTCAGGTCAATCCTGCTCTCGGTACTCCGTGTCTAGGACCCGTGGGCCTCGAGACATGATATCCTAGTTATCCCTAAAAATCGGGGATAACATACATGACAATGAATGGAAAGGCATGGCATGGCATGGCAAGGCAAGGCATGACATGGAAAGACAAGGCACAAGAATACATGGCATGGTATGGCATGACATGGAAAGGAAAGGCATGGCTTGGAAAAGTAAGGTAAGGAAAGGCATGGAAAGGAAAGGCATGGCATGGAAAGGCATGGTAAGGAAAGAAAAGGTATGGCATGGCAAGTAAAGGAATGGCATGGCAAGGTATGTAATGACATGGCATGTAAAGGTAAGGCACGATATATCAAGGCATGGCATGAAAAGTGAAGGAAAGGCATGACATGGCATGGAAAGGAAAGGCATGGCATGGCAAGGAAAGGCATGGCATGGAACGGAAAGACAAGGCATGGCATGGCAAGGCAAGGCATGGAAAGGAATGGAATTTAAAGGCAAGGCATGGCTTGACAAGGAAAGGTAATGAAAGGAATGGAAAGGAAAGGAAAGGAATGACAGGACATTACATGGAAATTAAAGGCATGTATTGGAAATTAAAGGCATGAAATGGCAAGGCATGGCAAGGAAAGGAATGACATGGAATGGCATGGCATGGAAATGCAAGACATGGCATGTAAAGGAAAGGAAATGCAAGGCATGGAATGACATGGCATGTAAATACAAGGCATGGCTTGGCAAGGAAAGGAATGGCATGACATGGAAAGGCAAGGCAAGGAATGTCATGCCATGATAAGACATGGCAAGGAAAGGCATGGAAAGGCATGGCATAGAAAGGCAAGGCATGGCATGGCATGGCATGGCAAGGTAAGGCATGGAATGGCATGACATGGAAAGGAAAGGCAAGAAATGGAAAGGAATGGAATGGCATGGCATGGCAAGAAAAAAGCACTTCATTCGATGGAAAGACATTTTATTATATAAAGTTAAGTCATATGTCCCTATAAAACATGTTTTATATTTCTTGGGATGAGAAATGTTCCTTTTTTGTGATTCTTGTTTGATTGAAATCCACATTTTAATTTGAATTATTCTTTGCATAATGTTATATATATATATATATATATATATATATATATATATATATATATATATATTGTTGTTTGGGTTAAACTAGGAAGCTACATGGAAAGACATGCAAGGAGGGATTAATCTATTTTAGATCATAGTTGTGTTATGGGGATTCCTAAATGTAACAACCTATATTTTGGCCTTAGAAGGTTAGAACTTTGATTTTTACTTATCTTAGTGATTCATTGCTTAGTATTTGTTGAGTTTAGTTAGAATCATATATAAATTTGGTATGTATACATCTAGATATATTTATGTATTTCATGATATTGGTTTTATTGTTATGTGTCTATGATGATGATAGTTTTGTGATTTGTTTAAACATGCAAATTGAAATGTGGAACTTTGGTATGTGGATATTAGTTTAAATTTATGTTGTGGATACGTTGGAATGGAATGGATGGAGAAAGGAATGACATGAAAAGGCAAGGCATGGCAAGGAAATAAATGGAATGGAAAGGTAAGCCATGGAAAGGCATGGCATGGATAGGTAAGGCATGGCTTGGAAAGGGAAGGAAAGGAAATGCATGGCATGGAAAGGCATAGAATTGTATGGAAAGGAAAGGAAAGGCATGGAAATACATAGAATGACATAGCATGGAAATGCATGGAAAGGCATGGAAATACATGGCATGGCATGGCAAGGAAAGGCATGTCTTGGAAAGGAAAGGGAAGGCAAGGCATGGAAATGAAAGGAAATGCATGACATTGAAATGAGTGGAATGGAATGGCATGGGATGTAAATACAAGGAAATGAAAGGCATGGGATGGTATGGCATGGCATGGAATGACAAGGAAGGTCATGGCATGGAAAATGAAGGCAATGCAAGGCATGGCATGTCATGGAAAGGCAAGGCATGGCATGGCATGGAAAGTGAAGGAAAGGAAAGGCATAACATGAAAAGGCAAGGCATGGGATGACATGGAATGACATGGAATGGAATGACAAGGAAAGGGATGGAATGACAAGACAAGGGAATGAAAGGCATGGAATGGAAAGGAAAGGCATGCCTTGGCAAGGCAAGGCATGGCGTGGCATGACAAGGAAAGGAAAGGAAAGGCATGGCATGTCAAGGCAAGGCATGCCATGGCATGACATGAAATGGCATGGGAAGGAAATGCATGGAATGGGAAGGAAAGGCAAGCCATGGCCAGGCATGACATGTGTTGTTCCTGAGATTTAATTTAGGCTCATAGAATAATGTCAGGAACCCAAAATTTAAGATAATTTTTTTTTATTATGCTTTACTACCTTCAGTTTTAAGATGAAACTTCGAATGAATTTAGTGATTAGAAACATAGAGGAAATATCTCTTTCTTTGAGTCTTTTATAAATATTGAGTATATGAAAAGTAGAATTGATTAAAAAAAAATTCAAAAATAAAGTATGTTATCCAATACTGATAAATCTTACCTTATTCACAATAGAATAATTATGGAGGATGGGTCTTTAAAAGATTAATTGAAATGAGGAAATTCACACAGATACAGGTCTTGTTTTACTTATAATAATAACAAAGGAAAAGTTGTAGCTGAAAAAAATTTCAATTAGATGGACCACAATAGATGTGTTACTAAATTGTAGTCTTTCAATCTTTAAGAGCCATAGAGTGAAGAAAATGAGATTTTGAAAAGGCAATACACAGAAATCACATAACTCAAAGAAATGAAATGTAGAATCTATGTCTTCTATTTCAAATTGGCATTAAGAAGGTTCTCTTTTATATTCGGCCAAAAGAATCCTTGAATACATCTTTAATATTCTCATTTATAAAAAAATCGTCTTAACCAAAAGTGGTTAGACATTCCACATTCTTAGCTCTCAAAATATAATACAATATTTAAAAGATATTACAAATATATTGAGCATTTGTTGACATTTCTTTCACTTATTGGTGATTCATTCATCTTCTATTTTATCTTGGATTTACTTGGATATTGATGATCCTTGAATTGTGTATGCAAATCCAATAATGTAATAACAAACTTGGAGGGTTCAATAGTTGCATTTAATTCAAATGAAAAAGCCTTTTTATGTACCAATGGTAGATTTCTTTGAATTTGAACAATTGTTTGTTGTGTGACCTGATGTTGTAAACTTGGTTTCACGAGAAGATCATTATCATTTGTAAATCAACATGATTTATCTGTAGTATAGATGTAACACACCCACTATGGAATAATAAATTTTTCTCCTTTTCTCGAGGGACAAAATCCTCGAAGTCCTATGGGGGCTTAGCACAGGCTAGCTCTTCCCTTTTCCACCTCCATGTGATCGTCGGTTATGACCACCGACCAAACAACTAGGCGCCTTTTCGAATTTCATGAATCAATGATATAAGCAAGTCAAGTCTTTCGACTCTGCAAACCCCGAAATGCCGAAATGTCGAACCTCGAAAGGGCTAGCGAGTGACAAGCTCCCCACTTGGGTCTTGTCCACGTGACCCTGTTCCATGACCATGCGCTAAATCGACAAAGCACTTACTAGCTTTTCGTGATTTAGGGAATGGCGATGTGATATATCTTCCTCTCCCTTTCGAATCCATGAAACTCTGTAATCTCCGAAGTTCCCCTCCAAAGGGAGATCAAGGGATATAAACCTCCCCCGATCTGATGGTCCTGGCCATATCAGGATTTCAGAAATTAGGAATTCAAAATGCAAGAGAGTCAATTCTTTCGACTCTTCAAACCCCGAAACCCAATACTCGAGTTATTGTATGAGATCCAATGGCTCTTGATGTCTTGGATCCAACGGTAACTCCAAAGTTCCCCTCCAAAGTGAGATCAACGACTATAAGCCTCCCTCGATCCTACGGTCCTGGCCCTATCAAGATTTCAGAAATTAGGATTTTGAAAATGCAAGAGAGTCAAGTCTTTCAACTCTTCAAACCCTGAAACCTGATACTCGAGTTCTTGCATGATATCCAACAACTCTCCATGTATTGGATCCAACGGTTCAGATCTTTTTGGAGTTTCGTGAACCAGGAGTTCCAGATGCAGCGACTCCAAAACTCTTGTCACTCCAATCCATTCGTGTAGGAGATCAATGATCCTCGAGGATTTAGATCCAACGGTCCAAGGGATTTCAGAGCTTTCCCCAAACTCTGACCGCTCACCATGCGTCTCCTCCGATGGACGATCTAGATCCTTTTGGGACTTCTCCTTTTTTCCACAGAGCGCATCGAGGTTTCGGGTACCGGGATTTCACGACTTGCGAAGACAAGGGTTCTTTCCCTTTGGTTTCCCGAGTGCCGAAATGCCGAAATGTCGAACGACAGCCACGTGTCCCTTCAATGGATGACTGTGACCTTTAACCACGATCAACCGTTGTGATATTTTTAGGACAATCAATGGTCATGTTCAACTCCCGACTTTCTCAAACTTATTCACACTTAAAACTATTTTGGGATTTCGTGACTCGCGATGACTAGGGTTCTTTCCCTTTGATTTCCCGAGTGTCGAAATGCCAAAATGCTTACCAACCACCATGTGCCCTTATAAAAGGACGGTCCAGATACTCCCATGAACCTTGGGCATCTACGGTCCTGATTTTTTCGCTACTCACGAAGATAAAAGAAAAGGATTGAGGAATTTAATGCCCTCGTTTCTTCCTCCAATCTAATGGTCACGACTGACCTTAGACCTTCTGACAGGATCTCGTCCATCAATCGATACTTATCCACACTTTACACTATTTTAGGGTTTAGGTTGTCAGGATTTCACGACTCGCGATGACCAGGGTTCTTTCAATTTGATTCCCTGAGTGTCGAAACGCCGAAATGCTTACCAACTGCCATGTGTTCTTATGAATGAATGATTCTGGTACTCTCACGGACCTTGGGAATCTACTGTCCCGATTTATTCGATACTTATGAAGATAAAAGAAAAGAGTTAAGGAACATAACACCCTCGTTTCTTCCTCCAATCTAATGGTCATGACTGACCTCAGATCTTCCGACAGGATCTCGTCCATCGATCGATACTTATCCACACGTTTCCATGTCGAGATTTCACAAATCGGGGTTTCGAGACTTGTGAGTACGAGAGGGCTTGCACTTGGATACCCTGGGTGTCAAAATGCTGAAATATCGGGATTTTAAGAAGACCATTCTTCCTCGTGTAGTATTACTAAGACTTTTTCCTTCAATTTTTTTTCAGGTTCTTGGTAAGATTTCCAAGAAGGGTGTCTCTATGGGGAGATCTATCCAGGGTATTACCTGAGATGGATAATGGTATAGAATTACAAAGAACAAACTTGAAGTTTGAATTAGATCGGTATACATATATATATATATATATATATAGCGATTTAAAAAAACATAAGCCATACGTAGTCTTTCCATTATAAGCATGCAACCACCATTTCTGGTCAAAACACCACACAGATAGTCTTATACTGACACCATTTATAATTGCATAGACTATGATCATAAATGTCAGAATATACATTTCAATATGCAAGATGTAAAACACTTATCAGAAATAACACCAGATGTGATTGCAACTGCTGAGAGGGGTGCTCATTTCCACCCAACCGTAAGCTCAACGACTCCAAACGGATTTACCACTAGCCACCCTCGATATGAGACCACGATGCTGTGAGACTGAGTCTCTATTTTCCAGTGACCGAGAAAGAATTTTACTCTCCTTCTTCTCTGCTGTCACTCACTCTGTGCTTTTTTCCAGAGTTCTCCTTTTCCTCTTTCCCTCGCGTCTAGCCCCTTGATCGCACACTCTTCCTGCCTTTTCTCTTTTTGGCGAGGTTGCGTGTGGCACGATCTTCCTTCCAGTGGTCATGTCTAAGGACTCTACAGATGGGCAATTCACCCCCATCCCTCATTACTCATGAGGAGCCATTTACCTACCAACCTAGCGAGTCATTTAATTTGGGGCCAGCGAGCCACTCTTGGTTCTCCAAGCCAGTGAAGTCCAAATACAGTATTGGTTTCGGTGGAAGTTAACACCACCATTTTAGGTGCCTTCCACCACCTTTC
>ML778083.1:156143-173464 GCA_009831015.1 Picea engelmannii | reverse complement strand
ATTGAAGGAATCGACTTTGAAGAGACATTTTCCCCAGTTGCCAGAATGGAAGCAATTCGTTTTCTTTTAGCTTATGCATGCTCCAAAAATGTTAAAGTATATCAGATGGATGTAAAATCATCTTTTATGAATGGGGAACTTGAAGAAGAAGTCTACATTGAACAACCAGAAGGATTTCAGTTGTCAAAGAACACAGACTATGTGTGTAAATTAAAGAAGGCCGTGTATGGTCTAAAACAGGCTCCTAAAGCATGGTACTCCAGACTGGATAAGTATCTGCAACAGGCAGGGTTTAGAAAAGGAAGTGCAGACAACAACCTCTACATCAAGGTAAGTCAAAGTAATATTTTATTAATTGAAGTTTATGTTGATGATATTATTTTTGGTAGTGATGATGACAGGTTAAGCCATAAATTTGCAAAAGACATGCAGAATGAGTTTGAAATGTAGTTACTTGGAGAACTATCCTTCTTTCTGGGACTTCAGATACGTCAAAGAAACGAAGGAATTTTTATTTCTCAAACCAAGTATATCAGAGAAATGCTAAAGAGGTTCGGAATGGAATATTGCAAACTAGTTATCACTCCCATGCACACTAACTATAAGTTGAGCAAAGATGATGATTCAAAGTCTACATATCAGAGGCAATATAGGTCAATGATTGGCAACCTACTATATGTGACAACATCCAGACTAGATGTAATGCAGTCAGTTGGACAGGTGGCATGGTTTCAAGCAACACTAAAGGAATCACATGTATTAGCAGTAAAGAGGATCTTCAGATATCTCAAAGGAACAAAAGAGTTTGGATTATGGTATCCAAAAGGAAAATATCTATCACTTATTGCCTACACAGATGCAGATTGAGCAGGTTGTATTGATGATCAATGAAGCACCAGTGGAGTAGTGTTCTACTGAGGTGAGTGTTTGGTATCATGGCTAAGAAATAAACAATCATTGATATCTCTATCTACAGTGGAGGCAGAGCATATTGCAGCAACAACATGTTGTACACATGTTTTTTGGATGAAACAAACTTTGATAGATATACAGGTTGAGTATGATGAGCCCATTCCAATATATTGTGATAATACAAGTGCCATCAATATCTCAAAAAACCCGGTGATGCACTCCAAGACAAAGCACATTCCAATCAAGTATCACTTTCTACGGGAACAGGTTGCAGAAAAGAGCATCAGAGTTGAGTATGTGGGCACAAAAGAACAAGTGGCAGACATCTTTACAAAACCACTTCCACGAGAAGCCTTTGAATATCTTCGCCAAAGACTTGGAGTTGTTTCTACTCCAAAAATGAATTCTTTTTTAATGCTTATCTTATATGTCTTAGATGTACATGAGGAAGCACCATAAGAGGACAGTCTGTTAGTGGGGGCAACCCCGGATGGAAAGATATCTTTGCCATTGATGACAAAGGTGGAGATATTTATCAGATGCAGAGGACAGAGGCATGGTTCCAGGGGGAGAAAATTTATCAGATGCAGAGGACAGAGGCATGGTTCCAGGGGGAGAATATTTATTAGATGTAGAGGACAAAGGCATGGTTCTAGGGGGAGCATGAGTGATATGATTTTATTATTGCATCAGAGTGTTTCCATCAATGCCAAAGGGGGAGATTGTTGATTAAGGTTGGTTGTCATTGATGTCAACCCTTGAAAAAATCCCCGTAGCACAAAGGTTTGGGTAATGGACCCAATATTGTTTGACGTAAATATGACTCATTATTGTTTTGTCATGGTTGATAAGAAGTAAATATGGATGAACTCCAAAGTGGTCCCCTTATGGTGAAAGCCCTCAAGGGAAGACACTTTGTGGAGTAAGAGAACCCATGCTTGATTGTGGAATAATGAGATGAAGAAAAGTGATTTTGTCAGGGAAAATATCCTATATGGATAGTGCTATTCATTTCATTTCCAGTGGTATGTGGAACGTCACATAATTCCTCACGGTTAGAGAGTTATGGCCATGAGAAGTTGGAGACCCCAGGTTTGGGTAATGGACCCAAGTTTGTTTGATGGGTAACAATATGATTTATGATATATTTTCAAATAATACTATTCTATATGGATAGTACATGTCATTCCATTTCTGGTGGTATGTATAATTTCACATAACTCCTCACGGTTTGAGAGTTATGGCCTTACGAAGTTGGAGCACCCTCATATGTCATCTAGAAGCCCCAAAAGGTCAAAGTAGTCAAAGTGGTTTAAGAAATTTTAAAAGGTAAATAATAAAGTGAAGTGATGAGTGTATTATAATTCAAAGTGAATACAAAATAAATTATTTCAATAATAAATTTAATGGAGAAATTAGAAGTGGACCCAACACTAAAATATGGAAAGTGGGCCAAGTGACCTAGAAGATGTTTTTAAGGAAGCTACTTGGAGAGTATAAATAAGAGGCAAGGCTCTCTCATTTGAATAACACTTAAGAATATTGAATATCTATATGTGTTTGAGGTAACCAAGTATATCTAAACTAGAATTCTGAGTGAAGGTGAAGAAAAGAAGGCCGAAATGCAAGGAAGGATAAATTCTTTTGATGGTGCTTTCTAAGGTATGTTATTTACAGGTCATCTCACCATTTTCTCTATAAAAAAATTTCTATAATGATTCAGACCTTGAAATTGATATGAAAGTGAGAAAAAATATCCAAGTATATGTGGTAAACAATTCATATTGTGGGTCGTTGTATTTTGGGAGTTACACTTCATGGAAAATAGGGTTTGTGGCCAGTCCTGAAACTAGTCAAAATCAGGTGTTTCGGGTAAAAACATCATAAATTATTCATAACAGATCCAAATTCAGTGAGACAAAATGTGTTGGTTATGGGACATTTTGTAGTATTTTTTTTAATAGTTTCAGATCAATTCATCAAATATTTTGTGCGTGGCATGCTCTACAAGGTCACTCTATAGAATAAGCCAGAATTTAGCAAGGTATGTCATTTTTGCTATAAATCCTTTTCTGAGAGGTTCCAAGTAGTGAAACTTGGAGGAATTGCATAAAACACACTAAAGAACATTTTTTATAAGTTTCATATCTTTATACATTACAGGTTCAAAGTTATGGTTACTTCAAGTTAGGGTTGTTGACTAATCCAAAACTAGGCATGTGAGACTAAAGAAAAGTTTGATGAAAATGCTAGTCTCTTGTTTTTAAAGTCAAGGAAGGTTTGCAGGAATGTGATCATATACACCAGGTCTATTACAGAGCTAAAAATCAGATTTGGATGATGAAATTGATGAGGGATTTTGGTTGTGGTACATGTTGAGTACATGATTGAGACAAGTAGTTGATGAGTTGGCGCACATACATGAGGTTTATAGTTGATGATGTTGGTACATATTGATGAGTCGTAGTTGATGAGTAGTTGACACATGATTGGTACATACTTGGTACATGGTTGGATGCACTTGTTTATGGTATAGGTTGATTACAGGTTGGTGCATGGTTGATGCACTTGTTTATGGTACAGGTTGATTACAGGTTGAGGTACAGGTTGATGCATGATTGATGCATGGTTTAGATTTATTGGTACAGGTTTACAACGGTATATCTCACAGTGATAGTGTGACAGTGGTTCCATCATTCTACTTCTACTTCAGGGTGGCAGGATGAGGCAAGGATAGGTGGTTGTAGCCACCTTCTGGTTGTAGCCGGAGAACATTGGGGGTTGTAGCCTCCTTCTGGTTGTAGCTAGAGAATTGGGGAGTTGGAGCTTCCCTCAGGTTGGAGCCTGAGAAACTAGGGGTTTGGAGCCTCCTTCTAGTTGCAGCTGGAAAACAAAGGAAGTTGGTGCTTCCAATAAATGTAATCCTTCAAGACATATAAGAAAAAAGCATTTCGTGGTTTTCTCCTGATTTGGGTTTCCACGTAAAACACTGATATATTGTGTATGTGTGTGATTGTTTATTTCTTACTGCTCATTATTGGATAATAATTCTACATTGATATAACATTTGAAGAAAAAGGATTATAATTATGTTATTACTAATTCTCCCCCCCTCTCAGTAATCCAACAATAGGAACCCATTCTATAGTAAAATGCGTAGTATTTTTCTTTCCAAACATTCTACAAAGCATCATGGAAATACATAAAATATGGGCATAACAAGAGGCTATAGAATATATACCCTGGCTATCAGTTTTGAATTTATTTGAATTTCTCCACTAGGTTTGTACTATATCATGAACAATTCTTTCATATTTTGTGCATTCATCATCCTCAAACTTCATTATAAAAGATGTGTTTTAAGTAAATTTTGGGTTGGGGGTTAATGTGTACATTACTTGAATGTCCTTGTGTTGGAAGGAGTCGATGATGGTCTTTTGATGACTATAGATGGTTCTAGTCGGGATATCCACATGCTATAAGGCCCAACTTATCATATCGGTATATGGCATTAAATTCAGCCGAGCTGAGACTTTGTGAAGTTCCAACTTAGCCACCTATCTTAGCTTGGCTACAAATGAATCATCTTCTTCTCCACTTGAATCATTAGAATAGAGGAAATTTTCCTGCTCTAAAATGTCATAAATTTTCTTCCATGATTTAATGACATCCGTCAGTCGAGTGATAGTGTCTGAAAGAATATATGAATTTGGGTTTGGCTCCTCAGAAAATGGATTCTGCTTCTTTCCTTCTTTGCGTGGTGACATGATTTCTAATTATCAATGTTAGCCCTCCTGTGAGAAGTAAAAATTTGTGAGTCCAAACTAATGAATGTGAAAGTTCTGGATGCTAATGGAAAATGATATGAATTTCAAACTACATTTATTAAAAGAAATGTTAAACACTAATTATCCTTAGATTTAATCCATTGGCAGGGTAATCATACCAAATCTGTCAAATTTATTACCTAGTGGTCACAATATTTTCCAATCGTTTACCCTATCCACGTTAAATACACTTTTAATGATCATAATGAAGACAAGCTATTTCGGCAGTTCGAAATTTGAGAGTTTTGAATGAGGAATAATAGTTATCTCCTGAACACCGAATTCCTGAAGAAATTATTCAACCTTTAATTTATTGTTTTGTTTTATTGGTCACAACTTAAAGTCACTTTAAATTTAAGTGCTCTGGAACTCCGAGACTATAGATCTTCGAGGATTCGTGAGTTTGCATTGGCGGTGAATAGAGTTTCCCCAAAGTCCAAACTCATGGAGTGATTAATTACCATTAATCACACCTACTAAAACATGCTTAGCCCATTAATATTTGGTGATTTAATATTACGATCATTCAGGTAGTTCATTTCTTTTACACTTCAAGACTTCGAGACTTGTTTGAATTTGTTCTTCACTTATCTCCTAGAGGAAAATATCCCAGAGTGATGTGACAATAATGATGTCATTGTTGATGAGGTGTCATAAAATGTGAGTGACACATGTCATTTGAAATTGTGTGACTTATGTGACTAAGGTGCCCAAAATGAGTGCCATGTGTTAGCAAAAGTAAATATTGACAGGTGGCATATAACACATCAATTAATTAATTTTAAAATATTTTGCTGGAAGTCATGTCTTCGAGACTCTAGAGCTTCGTGACTTCAGAATTATTAAGGCTTTGAACACTTTGAGCTTCAACTCTTGAATCGTGAAGTCCCGAAGTGAACTTCGTACTTCTATTTTGCTTAAACCTTTTTCAATTCTAGAACTATGAAGTCGCGAGAACCGTCGATCCAGATGACTGCTAATTTTTTAATGGTCGGTATTTGATGCGCCCTGTCAAGATGTAATAGAAACATATTTTACTATAAGAAATGATATTCCTGAGCTTAAAAAAATTATTTTGAAAAGACCAAAACAAAAAAAGGACTTCAAAATTTGATTTTTATTTGAAAATTTCAATAGTGTTCTAACATAGGCTCCATCTAGGGATTGTGGCTCCCTATGAGGCACGAAAGAAGAGTAGACTAGGTGCCTTTACTAGGTAAATGGATTCATTATTGATTTCATTTATTGATTTAAAATGTTTTCTTTCTTTATTTGAAATTTAATCGTATATAGAAAAGATGAACATAGCCATATCTAAAAATCTTAAAGCACACTTGGTGATTGATTTCAAGCCAGAATAATAAGTTCTTTCTTTTCTTAAAATTAATTCCAGAATAGTTTAGGATAATCAAAGTAATTTTAACAAAAATATCATATTTTAACTGACTTTGTTCGCTCTTCAAGGTTATAAATACGCAAAGTATGTTTATTTAAGGAATCTCAGTCGGTTCAGGACATAAATATTATCAAAAAATAACTAGATAACATATTCTATTATATAGATGTGTAAGACATCTTTACATACATCATAGATATCGATTCATTTCCAGCATGCCTGTCTAATACCCTAGTGAAGTTATCTCTATCTCCTTTAATTAGATTTCCTTTCACCACTTCAAAAACATGATTTCATTTAACCGATATGAGGGGAATCAATATATGACTTTACTTTCATCATTTCTATTTGGACAAGATGGGGGCAATCAATTTGTGAATTTCCTTTCACCATCTGTCTTTGATTTTATTACTTTGAAGTGGGGCAATCAATTTTGTATCTAAGATACAAGGGATGACATATGTTTCTGATCTGATGAAAAACAAGGTCTATCTACAATTTTAAGAATACTCTGAGATTAATTTTGTTTGAATTCTAAGTATACCTTTGTCTATAAGTAAATTTTGGGAAAATTTATTTACTTCCCGAATAAACCTTGAGCAAGTTCATTAGCTGAAATCTGATATCAAGGCTAGGTTTACTAGCATTAGCCTAGACATACTTTTTCAATTAAAATAAAAAAACATAAAAAATATGTGCCCGCCTTGTTTTTTAAACATATGCTTTTAAGTTTTTAGTATAAGCTAAGTTTTGTCATTTCTTAAAGGACTAATATGATTGATAATGAAGGAGATTATCATTTTTAGAAAGAATCAAAGAGAGAGAGAGAGAGAGAGAGAGAGAGAGAGAGAGAGAGAGAGAGAGAGAGAGAGAGAGAGAGAGAGAGAGAGAAATATATCAAAAGTTCGAAACATCTCAATCTAAACAAAAAACAATTCACACCTGTTTCTGTGTCCAGACAAGACTCTTGATTTTCTGTGTTTCACAGTCATATTCTAAGTGTTTTTATTTTCTTATAATTATTGATTTATTTTCGTATCGGAGATGATATTATATCCAATTAGAATGATGTTACAAATCATATTTTCCTCACTTCTCCAATATTTTCAACAGATGATGAAACCATCTTTAATTCGTGGGAAATATCCATCATGTCTGTTATAATCAAGCTTTTCAATTTTACTAAATAATAAGAAAGAAGAGGAGTTGTTACCTGATTTCCATTGAATTTTTGAAAAATGAATTGTATTTATTCATCACCTAATTCCAGAGAGTCCGAAAAAGGGAAGATATAAGTGGTGAATGTGATGACTATAATTGTGTTCATTGCGCGATCTTTACTCTTCAGGAAAAGGTTTGGGAGAAGTCAGCAAGGATTCGAGAGCTCCAAAATTCAATTTTTAAACTTCATCAGTGGATTCAATCTCAGGAAATACAACATCGAGAGGAAATGGCAATTATAACAAGAGCTTTGAGTCAAAATACAGTTCATTTAAGTTCTCATCACCAACAATTGAGAATTTTGTGCAGCCGGAAATCACTAATGAACATTCTTGCGAAATCAGTTGGGTCTCAAGTTTCTTCAGTATCATCTCCTTTTCTAGAACGTTCACATCCAACATATTGTCAAAATGTTGAAGAACCTTGATCATTGGACTTTCAAGAAAATGTTGAATTTCAACAATTAGACGATTTTGTGGAAGTAAAGGAAGTAAAACAAAAGTAAGATGTAATTCATATCAGTGGTCATTAGTAGGCTTCCATATCTACTTTTTTGTTTTTGTTTTTTGAAACTATGAAAATTTGACAAAGCTAAGCAGAGAGATAGGCATCCATTTGTACAAAATATCAAGTTTTGAACATATAATTTTTGAACTTTGTGTTCAAATACTATTATTATGTTTTGGCAGTCCTATTCTCTGGAACTTTCAACTAATTTTTTCAAGATCAGTATTGTTTTATGAACTACTGAGTGCGTTTTATTTATGAAAAGTAAAAGATGATTTTGTTTTGTAGAAAAATTATATTTTCTTTTTATTTTTCTTGAAATAAAATCGAAACCATTATTTTCTTGAAAATATTTACATAAATTTAGCATTCAAAAATACTTAAATAACTTCTGAAAAATAAATAAAAAATTTGTCAATGTAAATCCAATCCAATCCGATATATACAATGGAAACTAAAAATAAAAATATTGCATAAAATGTTTTAAAAACTACCCATTAATAGGGGCCTCGATAATTTCTCCATTTAATTTTTCAAGAGAGAATGAATTTCTCCCTTCAACTGCTGCAATTTTGAAAGGACCAAAGCAGAGATGGTCAAATTTGCTATGTTTCTCAATGTCTTCTTTTCTAGCTTCCCACTTCTAGACTAAATCTCCAGGAAGAAAATATCTATCTTTGGCTTTCTCAACAAATATGGCCTTCATATTGTCTTGGTATTTATGAAGCTTATCATTCACCTCTCTTCTGTTCTGCTGGACTTCAATTATTTGATTTATTCTTCTCGTCAAATCATTTGGTTCTTCATTAGAATCCTACCAAAGTTTCATCATAGGAAGAGCAATATTAATAGGAAGAATAACATATGTGCCATAAACTAATTGTAAGGAGACATACCTATCGATTTCTTGGTACTTATTATGTTTTCCCATAGAGAATATTTTAAATGTATATGCCAAGATTTATTATTTTCTGTCAAAACATTCTTAATTACCGGCATTAAAATTTTATTAGATGACTCTTCCAACCCATTTTCCTGAGGATAATAAGTTGTGGAATGACCCAAAATGATATTATATTTTTTATTTTATTTTATCATAGTGATAGATTTAAAATCTTGTGCATTAACTATGATTATTTTTCTCAGACAACCAAACCTTGAAAGAATGTTCTCTTCCAGAAAATTTATTACTACTGAATCTGTAGCATTCTGAGTTGGAATAGCTTCTACCCATTTAGTAAAGTAATCAATAGAAATTAAAATCCATATGTGTTGGGAACTTGATTGTGGATGAATCTCTCCAATGAAATATAGGCCCCATTTTTGGAAAGGAGGTTCAGATTTTGCTTTCCAGCAAAAACTTGGCATGATTTGCAAGCTCCGGCCCTTGCATTTATGCCAGTGAATAACCTTGACCAATAATATCCTTCCCTTAAAATTTTATAAGTTGTTTCTCTCCAAGCATGGTGTCCTCCACATACTCCTTTATGAAACTCATCAATGACAGCTTTTGTTCCAGGTTATGTAAGGCAACATAATAAGAAACCCAAAGGATTCTTCTAGTATAACTTAGCATTGATAATCCAATATTTGATCGGCTGTAATTTTAAGGTTCCTGCCTTGGAAAAAGTCATGTTAGTAGGACATGGAAGAGTAAGAAGGTATGACACTTATTGTTATACCAAGAAGAGGAATAAAATTTGTCATCAATCTGAATTGTTGGAATTTGATCATCAATTTCTTCAATGTGTGAGAGAGAATTTTCAGACTTGAAATGATTTATTCCCAGGGCTCTGAAATTTGATTCAACAAGTAATTTTTCCATACCTTGTCCTTTTACTAGTTTAGTTGGTTTGACTTCTGAATCATATTCTTGAATTTTCACCAACCATTTTCCCCTTCTTCCATCACTATCAGGTTGAATTAAGATATCTTTGGTTGTGCTAGTAGGTATATATGTGATTATTCTTGAATGTAAAACATATGTATGGAAATCCTTGAGTGCCTTTACCATAATATAATCATGTTTCTCTAGAGTGTCAAATTTTAACTCTGCATCTCTGAGGCGTTTACTAAAAAAGGAAATAGGTTGTTCAAATCCTTCATCATTTTTCTAAAGGAGCACTACTACAATAGTATATTTAGATGCAAAGGAAATTATTAAAAACTCCTTTGTATAATCAGGACTTACTAGCACTGGTGATTCTCCTATAGCTTTCTTGACTCATTGGAAGATTCCTTAGATTTTGTCATCCATTTCACCTAATTATCCTTCTTCAACATATCTATGATCAATTTGATAATTTTAGCAAAATTTGGAATAAATCTCCTCAAGAAATTAATTCTTCCTAAAAATGATTGAATTTCTTTTCTATTTCTAGGAATATTGATCTAATCAATAGCTTCAACTCTTTTTGGATCTACTTTTATTCCATCTTTCAATACGATATGCCCTAACAACTTACCTTCTTGCATGGAAAAATGATATTTTTTAGGGTTCAAAGACAAACCAAATTTTCTGCATTTATCAAATGTGTTTCTAAGATGTACCAAGTGTTCTGTATCAAAATTAGAAAAGACTGCCAGATCATCTAGATAAATAACAAAAAAATTATATTTTTCACCAACAAATACTATATCCAGTGCTATTTGAAAATTTGCATCTGCATTCATCAATCCAAAATGATTTTTTTTCATATAGTAAACATAATTTTTTCTTTGTAATTTTCATGGACAACTATTTGATTATACCCCGAAAATCCGTCAATCATTGAAATCTTGTTTTCTCCATCCACCTTTTCAATAACATTATCCATTTTAGGAAGGGGGTAATTGACTTTTAAAGAAGATCGTTTCAAATTTTTGAAATGAACACACAGTCTTATCTTTCCATTCTTATTTCTGACAGGAACCAAATTGGCTACCCATTTAGAGTATCTAGGAGGTACGATGATTTTTGTATCAATAATCATTTTGACCTCCCTTTCTATTACCAACAAGAGAATAAGATTTATCTGTCTGAGGTTTTTCTTGAAAGGATTAATACTTGGTTTTAGTGGAATCTTATGCTTGATAACAGGAGTATCATAGGTTTTTAAGTCTTCATAGGACCATGCAAAACCATATTTATACACTTTGAGTAATTCAACATATTTACTCTTCAGATCAGTTGGAAGATATTTAGACAACTTGACCAGTTTTTTATTTTCATTTGATCCCACATTACAATATTCAACCTCTTCAGGTTGAGGTTGCAAGGTATATTTTAAAGGTATATCATTTTGGTCGAACAATATTTCTAATGGAATAAAACCCTTTGGGATTTTATTATTCTTTAGCAAGAGAATTTTGTGATTTGTAATTCTATCTTTGAATTTCTCTAGATTTTTTCCTTCTTACATAATCCAAACTAGATCATTTTGATTTTTCTGATCTATGTGTGTCTCAAAACATTCATCTACCATCTCCAAAAATTGTTTTATTTGTTCATCATCTTCAAACATTTTCCAATAGTGAACATTATTTGAAATTCAAGTTTTATGTCTCATGTTAATGTGATACTTCAATTTCATAACAACATGTGCTATGAAGGTAGTTGAAGCTTTAGCTAATGAATTTGCTTGTTGATTATGCAATATGGGAATAACATGAATGTTGAAAGATAAGAAAAAAAATTCTATCAGATCCCATGCACAATTGATATAAGACCTCATTCTAGGGTGCTTAGCTTGATATAGCTGCATGATTTGTTTTACAAAAGTTCTGCATCCCCATAAACTATCAAATGTTTAATTTTTAATTTTCTAGGAGCTTCTAATCCTAAAATTAAAGCTTTGTATTCACATACATTATTTGTGTAATCAATGTCAAATTGCAATATATAAGAAAAAGGGATGTAATACTAATAATTTGGTGCCACGAATAATACTCAAGCTCCTTCTCCTTCCCAAGATGAGGCACCAACAAAAAATAATTTCCACATCCCATCTCTAATATTTATAATTTTCTTTGGAGCTTCTATTTTTGTATTTTCATTTTCTGTACAAACTTGAAAATCATCATCTGTATATAAAATACAATTTCCTAAATCCTGATCAACAACATAGACTGGATAATTATTAGGGTTTTGAGGATCACTTATTGTATAGGCCAGTCTATTTTCTCTGTACAATCTGGTAAACTGTCCACCAAAAATCAAAATAGTAGCATATGTCATGTCCAACTTGATTGATCCTCCTAACTTTTCACCCCAAGATCTTGATAAAAGCATGCCATATTTTGCAGGAACATCAACTACTACCACATCCATAAGAATATTTTTAACTGGAATTTGAGTTAGATTTAAAACTAAATATTTAATCATACCCAGACACTTAATATTTATGGAATCAAAAGAGTATAAATCTTGATAAGGCTTGGTAATTTGTAAGCCCAATTTCTCCATTATTATTTTCGACATCAAATTATGTGAAGCACCTGAATCTAGCATACGATTATGTAACAAATGATCATGCATGGTAAGAGTGATATAAAATGGAGCCATTGATTCTTTATCATTTTCAATATGTGGTCCAAACAAAATCTCTGGTTTCTCATCTTGCAAGTTAATAACATCAACTTGACATTCTGCATCTGGAAAATTAATTACCTTTGAAATATGCTTCCTGTAAAATGGATTTCTGGCAAGTTCAACCAGAGGGACTAGAATTTTAATCTTATTCAATTCATTCTCAAGATTGAACATGGAAAATGACTTTTATAACTCTTTGGTCTATACTTCGACTTCTTTGTTTTCCATATTTTTAGTTTGTGTTTCTTTAGTTTCAACATACTTTATTTGAGCAGCTTGTACTTCAGTAGGCAATTTTGAAACCACTGCTTCATTTTCTTTATTCCATGCCAAGAGATTTTTTGGTGGATTGGTAGTGGAAGTCTTATGTCTTGTCCTTAAATCATATTTATTATGAAGCTCAACCATTATTGAATTGGCAAGATCCTTATATTGTAATGTAGTGTCTGCCAAGTTATTGATATTTTTCTCATCAAATAATGATCCAAGATTTAAAGATTTTTCATAGTCTTGTTGAGTTAAATAAGGTTCAACATCATCATCATCGAGATTGTTTATATCCTCATCTAATTCATCATAACCTTTAACATCATCTCCATGTATAAGATTTTTTGTTTTAAAAGGGCAAGTATATTTTGTTCCTCATTCTTAATTTGCCTCTGTTGAATCTGAGGGTTTGTATTGAGGTTTCTCCTGAATTGATTTTTATTTATAACATATGGGCCAGGTTTGTCTTTCTCAATTTCCATCCTGGAAATTTTTTTGATAAATCTTTAATGATTTTAGCCATATCATCCATCTTTTCCTCTTGTGTGTTTTTCCCAGAACTGGAGGGTCCTTCTTGTTCTTTAAATCTTCTAGGTTCTCCTATTCCCATCTCAACCTTTGTTTTCAGTTTTCCTGATGCCATCATATTAGATTAAATTTTAATAGCATCATATTTCATTTCATCTAATGTTGTATCTCTTCTTTCCCTTAAAATTAAATAAAAATATGAATCAAATGCCCTTGCAAAAGTAACTTTAGCAGTTGGTTGGGAAGGTTTAACTTTGGTTGAGATTTTTCTATATAGTTGATTGAATCTTTGAATAAATTCACAAACAGATTCATATGTTTTCTTCCTTAAAGCTCCAAATTCAGTTAAATAATCTAAATGATCATTTTTCTCACCCCACTGTATTAAGAAAGAAGTTTCTAAATTATCATATGTTGCTATGGAATTTGCAGGAAGTCCTCTAAACCAAGTTCTAACTTGTCCCTCAAAATTTTGTACAAATAGTGTCATGTAAACGTCTTCATGTTCAATGCCAAGAATATTAACAAAATGATAAAAAAAAATGCTATGTGTTATGTGCCTGTTAAATCCTCTTCTTCCATGAATTTAGGTAGAATTTTCATATAATTCTTAGGTAAATTATGAAGAACTGTAGAGAGGGATAAGGGGGCATATCTAGCTATGAATTTGGAAAAAATCCTTGAAGGAGGTAGTGGTGGATTTATATTTCCACAGCCTCCTGCACCTCCAACACCATCCATTGAAAGTTTTGGAGAAGGGGTACTAGGGTTTTGATGTAGATTATCGAATATTTGAAAATAATGTTGTACTAGATATTTACTTGCTTCAAGGTGAGAGCGAAGATCTACTAGATAATCGAAAGGTAACAAATCTCATGATAGGAAATCAAAATTAGATGGGAATTGAGAACTTGAGCTTAGTCTTTTATATCGAATAGATGGGTAGTTTGGGGAAGTGATAAGAGATGAACCTGGGTACAGAGGGTAATCTTTAGGATTTTTGAAAACACAAAATTTTATTTTGGGAAGACTAAGGATAGGTCGTGTATAGACAACGTTAAGAGCTGACGATGATTATTTACACTCACTGGTAAAAGTATCTATCAAAGAGAAAGGTGTATTCTAGAAATTTTCTCCCTTTAGATAATATAAATTTACTTTAGGAATTACCTCCTCTGGAATTTCTAATTTAATTTCAGGATTACTAGTTGAGGCTTCTGCAGAATGAGGTTTATTTTAATTTTTTTCTTTATAACTAAGTAAAATTACTTATTCTTATAGAATATTAACATGAACTTGATTAAGCTTTGGTTGATATTCCTTACGTGATGGTGCAAAAGTCTTATTTAGATATCCTTTTGTTTTTCAGTAGTTTTTCAGGATCTAAAACTGGTGCAATCTGTTGATCGTCTGGTTTTTTTCTGCTCTTTTTTATTCTAAATGCTAGCTTTGCCAAAATGGATTCGCCAGGTGAAAAATAAAAATGATCCTTAAGCTTGTGTTCAATTCTTGTTCACTATAAAAAATTGAATCCTAAACTTTGTCGTATTCCCAGGGAAAATAGTTATGTTTCTCTGTCCCGACAATGATGCCAAAAAGATGTTACTAAGATTTAATCTAGGCTCACAGAATTATGTCAGGCATCCAAAATTTAAGAGACTTGTTTTTTTATAGTGCTTTTCTACCTTCAGTTTTAAGAGGAAACTTCGAATGAATTTAGTGATTAGAAAAAACAGAGGCAATATCTCTTTCTTTGAGTCTTTTATGAATATTGAGTATATGAAAAGTAGAATTGATTAAGAAAAAATGTCAAAATAAAGTAAGGCATCCAATAATGATAAATATTACCTTATCCGCAATAGAAGAATTATTGAGGATGGGTCTTTAAAAGATTAATTGAAATGAAGAGATTCACACAGATACGGGTCTTTTTTTACTCACAGTAATAACAGAAGAAAAGTTGTAGCCAAACAAACTTCCAATTATATGGACCACAATAGATGTGTTACTAAATTGTAGTCTTTCAATATTTAAGAGCCATAGAGTGAATAAAATGAGATTATGAATAGAAAATACACAGAAAGGACATAACTCAAGGAAATAAAATGTAGAATCTTTGTCTTCTCTTTCAAATTGGCATTAAGAAGGTTCTCTTTTACATCCAACCAGAAGAAGCATTGAATACATATTTAATCTTCTTATTCATACAAAAATCATCTTAACCAAAAGTAGTTAGACATTCCACATTCTTATCTCTCGAAATATAATACAATATTTAAAAGATATTACAAAGATATTGAGCATATATTGACATTACTTTCAGTTGTTTGCCATTCGTTCATCTTCTATTTCATCGTGGATGCACTTGGATTTTGATGATCCTTGAATTGTGTATGCAGATCCAGTAATGTAATAACAAACTTGGAGGTTTCAATATTTGCATTTAATTCAAACAAAAAAGACTTTTTATGCACCAATGGTAGATCTATTTTAATTTGAACAACTTTTTGTTGTGTGATCTGATGTTGTAGACTTGGTTTCACCAAAAGATCATTTATCATTTGTAAAGAAACATGATTTACATGTAGTATAGAATTTTGTCTCTTTGTTTTTCTTTAGATCTTTTTTACTCTTTTCGATCTTGTCTTGCCCAAGTGTATCATGAATACCAATGACATCAATTTCTTCCATATACAGATCTACAAATGAAAGGGCATCAAGACAAGCATATTTTTCCTCTTTAGCTAACCTTTTAATTTCTTCAAGATTATTCTCCCAGACCTTTAAATCCATTTCTCCTTTTATCTACTCAAATTGTGAAAAGGGGGCAAGTCCAGGTACATTGAGTTTTTTCGTCCACACTATAAATTATTGGAATTTGGATATGGCCATAAACGATTCCCTCTCTTTTTCATAAATAATCTTCAAAGAATTATTGATTACCTGATAATGTTTTTGGATGACATCCAAACTTTCATATAGATCTGGCTGGACAATTTGAAACTTCTCATTCACCTATGATGCTTGTTTATTGAAGGAATAAATATCAATTATTGTTCTCTTTATTCTGGTTATTCGAGCTTGCAATTGATTTATTAATGTATCTCGTTGGGAGAGCATGTTATTACTTAAGTGCTGATTTTGAACAATTAATTTCAATTTATCCTCTAATTGCTTAATATGATGTTCAAAACGTTGTCTGACTTGGATTATATCAAAATTCATTATTTCTCTGGTAGTAACTTCCATTTGTTTCATATCATTATGCAAATTTTCAATCAAAAGATTATTCTGGTCATGTTGTTTTCTCAAATTATCCACTGACCACAAGTTAGCAGTGTTAAGAACCAAATATCAATATAGCATAGAAAATCCTCAGAAAAATTACTCAACACCTTGAAAAAGAGATAATTTCATATAATAATCTTCTTCGAGGGGGCAACCTCATTTTACCCCACTTAAATGTTCAAGTACAAGATGATTCAAAATGAAAATGTCTCCTTGGTATATATAAGACACTAGGAGGTATAATTACAACTAATGGACTAAAGACGACATAAATAAAATAACATTACTAATATAATATGCCCCAATTAAGGAGTAATGAGCCAATATTGGGGCTTAACATGCCCCTCCCCTTGAGACAAGTGTTTTCCGCAATGCTTGAGTAACTCTGGATGTTTCTGTATAAAAGACTCATCTTCCCAAGTGGAATATTTAGCCGATAGTTTCATCCATTTAATGAGATACTCTAAAATGGATCTATTCCTCAGCTGGCGAATTCTTGTGTCAGTGATGGCTTTAGGATCCAATATATTTTCCTCGTCAAGCTCTGGAAATATAGTTTGAACTGGGATCTTGTTTCATATAACCTTCTTTAAGCATGAAACATGGAAAACTAGGTGTACTCGTGAAGATGCAGGTAGCTCCAATTTGTATGCCATAGTGCAAATCTTTTGCAACACCTTATAAGGGCCATAGTACTTTGGTGATAATTTATTATCCTTCTTGGATTGCTTGAGGGACATCTGTTTGTATGGTTGTAGTCTTAAAAATACCCAATCCCCTACTTCAAAACTTCTTTCACTACGAT
>ML778083.1:111894-152474 GCA_009831015.1 Picea engelmannii | reverse complement strand
CTTCCTCATATCAATCTTAGGAATGTGGTTGGTCTTCAAACCAAAGTTGGAGTTTCTCCATTCTTGATTCACCTTCCTTGTGTCCTCATCATGAATTTCATGGGATGCATTTTCACTTTCAGGTGTCTTCTCTGTTACGAATTGTTTCAATACTTCCATGATCTCCCCTTTTAAACCCTCCATCATCTCTTGTAGTTCATCTTTTGTTACTATCTTCTTTTGTAAATCATTTACGTCCCTATGCATTTCTTCACCTTCATCAAGAGCCCAAGTAGGATTTTATAGAGTCTTATTTGTTGTATAAGTTCCCTTTTTTGGTGGCATGTTGGCCAAGTATCACTTTTGAACCTTGATTTTGAGGTGGTTCTGCTAGAGAATATTTCTTGTGTTGTATCTCCCAAGTTTTGGCCCTTCTAGGTATGAAACTTTATTTTATGTAGTTCTTTGATATTTGTTCTCTGCAATGCCATGGGTCTGATCAAAATTGGATGTGCCAAGTGGAATTTACGGTAACTTCCCCACAACTTGCCAATTGTTTTCCTTTCTAGGAGATCTCACTTGTATAGCCTTCCCCAAACAAAATAATTGATATAAAATTTTGAAACTCACATTGGCAATACTACAGACTGTCCATGATCCAATGAAACCATTCCCACTCAATTTGGATACTCTATAAAGAAGTTATGATTGTTTTACCTGGAACACCTTCTTGATACTAGTCAATAGGACCAGTCAAATACCCTATCTTACATAGGGTGTATCTACAAATTTAATATGACCCAGAAGCTGAAATTTTTACCATAGTTACCTTACTAATTTCTTTAAATATCCTCTATATTTTAGGGTCTGAAACGTCACAGAAAATATTTTATAGCGAAAATTTCGCAATGACTCAGTTCAGGATGATTCCAGAACCCTATCTTGTACAGGTTGTATCTCCAAAGGTATAAGGCCTCAGGAGCTGATTTTTTAACCCAGCATACCTTGATCCATATAATAAATATCCTCCAAGCTGTTCCTTCTGAAACATTGTATAAAAATAGTTATAGTGAAAATTCCAAGGTGTCTCAGATGTAGCAGCGAAACCCCAAGACCTTGAGCTCTGATACCATATGTTAAGAACCAAATATCAATATAGCATAGAAAATCCCTAGAAAAAGTACTCAACGCCTTGAAAAAGACATAATTTCAGATAATAAGCCTCTTCGAGGGGGCAATCTCCTTTTACCCCACTTAAATGTTCAAGTACAAGATGATTCAAAATGAAAATGTCTCCTTGGTATATATAGGAGACTAGGAGGTATAATTACAACTAATGGCCTAAAGACGACATAAATAAAATAAAATTACAAATATAATATGCCCCAATTAAGGAGTAATGAGCCAATATTAGGGCTTAATAAGAAGTTGCAAAATTTCCCAGTGAATCTGCTACTTCTTTTGCAAATTTAGGGGCACTTTGTCCCTATCCATCATATACCATTCTTTATTTTTAACTCCTCCCTCTTTTTGTTGAGATTCTCTTCATATGATAGCCTTCCTTTTCTTGTTGAAAACTAAATTTGATGAAGGCATATCTTCAGGTTCAATAGGTGTCAGGTCATCTATATTGATAACTTCTGAACAAGGTAAATTAGAACTTGTTGCTAGGGGAATCAAAGATGGCATGGGAGAAATGAGTGCAGCAGATTCTCCTTGATTTGTGATATCATTCACATGAGTTTTAGTGTTTGATAATGACAGAGGAAATTTTTTCCCATGCTTCATAAAATCTTCGAGTAATGCTAATAATTCTTGATCACTTTTACATGATATTGATATTCCTATAATTATTGCATCCCTAGACACTATTTCTGGTGTCTTTTCCACTTCTTTAGTTTTGTCTTCAAGCAAATCATGTTGCTTGAGATCTGTTGATCTTTCCACATGTGAAGTTTGATTAAGCCTTTGTTTTTCTTGCAAGATTTTAGGTAAATTGTTTCTTATGTGCTTATGAAAAATGAGAAAACTTGATTTTTGTTCTTGAGGAAGACATTGAAATATGGATACAACCTCATCATATGATATAACTTCTCTAAAACATTCGTGATAGGGTGAATCTTCATGAATGTATCTCTTCATGTTAAATTGAGCTAAATGATTTTCTACCACCTTATGTGGATCATTCTTTTTGAATTCAATGACAACCAATTTAATATAATCTAAGGTTGGAGCCTCTACCTTAGTATGTCCAAAGTCTGATAATGAGAATATACCAACCTGTATGGGAAAGGTTGGCCAAACCCTTTTCTATGAAACATTTAGTTCTTTGGTGATGCCTGTTGAAACTGTCTGATAGGCTACTTCTATGAAAACAATTTTGTCTGGTAGAAATATGGGAAGAGAATGTGGAGATGTGGGGAAACCAAAAAATCTGATGTAAGAAAAGCTTTCCTCAATGTACAAATCTATAATGGCACCTAAATTCCCAATAATTTGTTTTGAAATTCTAGGGGGAGGATGACCATAGATAATTTTATGAATCAAAATTACCACATTGTAACAAATCTCATAAAAATAATCCTTTTTGTTTTTCTCCCATAGTTTGGAATGATAAAAATGTATGGGCTCAGTGATAGTCGAAGTCCAACTCCAATTCATAAGAGGAAATGGGGTTCTGAAACAAATTGCATCCATAATATATGCATACATATATAAAGGAGCATGTTCTCCTTTAGACTTCTGAGTTTCATAATCCCCAATTTGTTTAGCTAGGTTATTAGATATCATTTTTCCCAAGTCAAAAGTGTAACCCTCAACAACTTCATGAATTATAGGAAACCATTCTATAGTAAAATGTGTAGGATTTTTCTTTCCAAACATTATACAAAGCATCATGGCAATATAAAAAATATGGGCATCAAAAGAAGCTATATAATATATGTTAGGAACCAAATATTAATATAGCATAGATAAACCTCAAAATAAGTACTCAATGCCTTGAAAAAGAGATAAATTTAGATAATAAGCCTCTTCGAGGGGGCAGCCTCCTTATGCCCCATAAATGTTCAATTACAAGATGATTCAAAATGAAAATGTCTCCTTGGTATATATAGGAAACTAGGAGGTATAATTACAACTAATGGACTAAAGACGACATAAATAAAATAAAATTGCTAATATAATATGCCCCAATTAAGGGGTAATGAGCCACTATTTAGGGCTTAACATGCCCCTCCCCTTGATACAAGTGTTGTCCACAACGCTTGAGTAACTCTGGATGCTTCTGTATAAAAGAGTCATCTTCCCAAGTGGAATATTCAGCTCGTAGTTTCCTCCATTTTATGAGATACTCTGAAATGGATCTATTCCTCAGTTGGAAAATTCTTGTGTCAGTGATGGCTTTAGTCTCCAATATGATTTTTTTCCTCGTCAAATTTTGGCAATATAGTTTGAACTGGGATCTTATCACCTATAACCTTCTTTAAGCATGAAACATGGAAAATTGGGTGTACTCGTGAAGATGAAGACAACTCCAATTTGTATGCCATAGTACCAATCTTTTGCAACACCTTATAAGGGTCATAGTACTTTGGTGATAATTTATTATCCTTCTTGTCTTGCTTGAGGGACATGTGTTTGTATGGTTGTAGTCTTAAAAACACCCAATCCCCTACTTCAAAACTTCTTTCACTATGATGTTGATCTTCTTTTTTTTTCATACGATTTTGTGCCATGGTCAGGTTGTCCTTTAATATTTGGATAACTTGTTGTTGATGCTTGATGTGATCTTCCACTGCTTGAACCTTATATTTTTATTTTAGAGAAGAAGTGATGGAAGGAGGGTGGTATCCATAGAGTTCCATAAACGGTGTCATTTTTGTTGCAGTATTAAAGGAAGTGTTATACCACCATTCTGCCAAGTGTAACCATTTGAACCATTGTGTTTGTTTACCAGAGACAAAGCAATGAAGGTAGCCTTCCAGAAATTTGTTCACTATCTCAGTTTTTCCATTAGATTAAGGATGATAGGATGATCTATGAGTCAATTGAGTACCCAAAAAAGAAAATAATTCTATCCAAAAATGTCCAATGAAGATGAGATATCTGTCACTTAAAATAATCTTTGGGCTACCATGTAGCTTTTGAACTGTCTCCATGAATGCAGTGGCGACTATACTAGCTTTGAAGGGATGAGAGAGTGCACAAAAGTGTGCATACTTGGTCAGTCTATAAACAATCACCATGATGACACTCTTTTCTTCAGACTTCGGTAACCCTGTGATGAAATCCTAGGAAACCTCCTCCCAGCGCTGACTTGAGATGGCTAATGGTTGTAAAAGACCTAGGGTCTTAATTGTTTCCACCTTATTTTGTTGGCAAACCAAACATTTTGCCAAAAAACTTTGAACATCATTTTTAAGGCCATCCCAAAAAAAATCCTTCTTGACCCTATGGTAATTTTTTTAAAAGACCGAGTGCCCTCCTACTAGAGAGGTGTGCAATTCCAATAGTACCTTTTTTTTTAGTTGGGAGTTCTTACATAAATATAATCAATCTTTGTACCATAGTGAATCATTTTTTCATGTAAATGTATCTGATATACTAGAATTCTGTTGCAACCTTTGAATGAGATTCCACACTTTTTCGTCATTCTTCCATTCATCCCTTGCTTCTATTATCCAATCAGGTTGGATGAGCGATATAGCACAGAGAAAGTCCGCGACATATTCATCCTTCCTTGAGAGTGCATCTGCCACAACATTTCTCTTCCCTTTTTTATAGACGATTTCAAAATCATAACCCAATATCTTGGTTACCCATTTTTGTTGTTCTTCTGAAGATAGTATTTGTTCCAAAAAGTATTTAAGACTACTATGATTTGTTTTGACCTTGAAGTGCTTACCTATTAGGTAAGGATGCCATTTCTTCAATGCATGTACTATTTCCATCATTTCCTTCTCATAAATGGGTTTCTGTAAGTCCTTTCCCTTGAGTGGTCCACTTTCAAAATCCAGGGGCCTTCCTTCTTGCATTAGGAAAGCACCAATTCCATTTCCCGAGGCATCACATTCCACAATAAAGGTTTTTGTGAAGTCTGGAGTGGTCAAGACAAGAGCTTTGCACATCACCTCTATAAGTTGTTCAAAAGATTTAGTTGCCTCTAGAGTCCATGAAAATCCTTATTAGTTAGTGTCGTTAAAGGTGTTGATATTCTTCCATAGTGTCGAACAAACTTGCGGTAGTAGCCTGTCAAACCCAAAAATATTCTACGATTCATTAATGTTTTGGGAATCAACCAGTCCATCATGGCCTTAATATTGTTAGGGTCTACCTTGACACCTTCATGAGATACAATATGACCCAAATACGCTACCTCCTTCACTACAAAGAAACATTTGGATGGTTTGGCATATAGTTTTTTCTCCTTTAGTAGTTGTAGCACCTTGTCAACATGTCGCACATGATCCCCCTAAGACTTGCTATAGATTAGTATATCATCAAAAAATACTAACACAAATTTTTGAAGGAAGGACTTAAAAATGGAATTCATCAACCCTTGGAATGTGGAAGGTGCATTTGTAAGGACAAAAGGGATGACCAAAATTCATAATGGCCTTCATGTGTTCGGTTTGTTGTTTTTGGTATATATTCTTCCTTCATTCTAATCTGATGATACCCTAAATGAAGACCCAACTTTGTGAAATAGATTGCTCCATGTAGTTCATGTAAAAATTCATCAATGAAGGGAATAGAAAATGTATCTTTAATAGTGATCTTGTTGAGCTCTCTATAATCTGGACACATATGCCATGAGCCATCTTTCTTGAATACCATTACCACCGGTGCAGAGTAAGAACTTTGGCTAGGTCTAATAATGTCAGCCTCTAACATTTCTTCAACCATGCACTCAATTTCACACTTCTGGGCATAAGGGTATCTATATGGCCTGATGATAGGAGGAAGACTCCCAGGAATTAGGTGAATATCATTATCATGATTTCGAGTGGGTGGAAGACCTTTGGGAATATCTTCAAATACTTTGGAATGATTATCAATGATCCCTTGGAGATCTAGAGGAATAGATGGCTTAGATGTTTGAACATCTAGTGAGCATAGTTGTGCAATAACACCTTGATGCCCCTTTTTCAATAATTTTTTCATGCCATTAGAGATTATCACCTTACCAGCTTTCCCTGTGATACCTCTTAACTCAATTTCTTTTCCTTCCAATGAAAATTTCATGAAAAGTTCTTGAAAATTAAAAGTCATTGTTCCTAATGATTGTAACCATTAGATTCCTAGTACAAAATTAGCACCACCCATGGTTCTAAAAATCATTGGACTATTCATTACATATTACCCCGTAGTAAGATTGATCTTATTTCATTTTCCTAAGCAATTGATAGTTCCTCCATCTGCAATCATTACTTGAAACTCTGGTGCTGGATATAGAAAGCAATTGAGATCTTTGGCTAATTTATAGTGAATGAAATTATGAGTACTACTAGAATCAGTTAGGACTATTATCTTTTCCTTTTTGATATATCCTTTGATCTTGAGGAATGCTAATTCTAGCCAATGCATTACACGATATTGTGGGAGTCAAATCTTCAGACGAAATTGCTTCTACGTTTTCATCTTGAGATGGTTCTTGTTCTTGTTCTTGTTCTTCTTCCTCTTCACAATATATGTAGAATAAGTTCTTCTCACCACACTTATGTCCCTTACTGTGCTTGTTGTCACAATTAAAGCATAAACCTTTTTCTTTTCTTTCCTCCAATTGTTGGGGTGTCAACCTTGTAGGTTGAGGTGTTTTAGAAGAAGGAACATTATTCTCTCTATAGATGATAGGATTGGTCCTTCTAGTAGCCATAGCCATACTTTTACTTTCAACATTTCTTGCCACCCTAAATGCATTATCCCATGATTTGGGTTCCTAAAGGTGAACTTCATGTTGAATGTTATCTCTTAAAGTTCCTATGAATACATCAATCAAGTGCTCATCTGGAATATCTATTACCTTTATATTCAATCTTTGAAAGTTCTCAATGTTCTCTGTGTTATAACCCTATAATTTATAGGATCATCTGGTGACTGGAAAATTTTCACTATTGATGTATGTTGTCTTGCAAATAATATTTCATTCCTATAAATTATTTTCAAAAAGAAAAGAAAGAAAAGAAAAGAAAAGAAAAGAAAGAATAGAAAATAAAAGAAAGAAAAAAGAAAAAGAAAAAGAATAAAATAGGGCATAAAAGAAAATTGATAAAAGCCCCATGCAATAATAATGACTTGATTCATACAGTTTAATCACGGTTAAGTCTCTTTCAATTTTTGTTGATAGGTTAGTGAATAAGACTTGGATAAATTGTTTAATCTTAGCCAAGTAGATAGGTTAGGTAGTGAATAAATTTGATCAAATTGTTTAATCTTGAACAAATAGCTCCAGGATAGAGTAATTCTTATCCCAACAGTCTAATATGGGATAAATGTGTAGGTAAGTAGGATATGGCATAAAATAGCCAGTGTTTCCTTCAATAAAAAATGCATGATGTTCAACGAAAATCCATGATTCTTGATGTTTGAGGTATGTTTCCTAACCCCATGGTGACAAAGGGAAAAGGGAAACAACAAAAAACCCACAAAACAACGTTATCCTAAGTTTTCATTGAATATTTTTGATTCGCGCCCAGAGAATAAAGAGTGCCCAGAGATCTACGGTTGATCTAACAATGTGTATATCGAGGTTAATTGTCGGATAATCCATAGTTGGTGTCATTTTTGTCATCGAGGTTTCGAATCCGAATCGGGATTCAAAATGTGTATATCAACGGTGGACAAAAGATTCTGAACCCCCTGACCATTCTACCTTTAACGGGAGAGGGGGGGTCTGATATGAAGAATAAAGAGCGTGCTTAGATCTACAGTTGATCTAGCGGCATGTAGATCAATGGCTGACAGTGGATTCCGGACCCCTCGATCATTCTACCTTTAATGGTTGGGGGGGGGTGTTAGGGTCCTAACCCGCACATAGGTAGAACAATATATTCAAAGGTAATAAGGGTAAATATTAATAAGGCCTTGCAATAAAATAGAATAAGTTGAATGTAAGAAGACCTAATAGAAGCTTCCGCTTCTAGAAGGATCTTCCTCTAGATGCTTCTTTTGATAGACATATTTAGTATAAATAGGAGTCGAGGGTATGAGAACCCTAGCTTGGAGATTATTGTAATAGAGATTTTCTCGACTGGAGGTTGCCGCCTCGAAGAGGCCCGTGAACATTGCTCTCAAAATCAAAGTGCTAATTCTGTTGTTATTCTTATATCATTTTAGTGTTATTGTGGTGATTAGTCTGGTTATATTGTTGTTATTATGCCATTTCTAGCATTTTATTTCTGTTATGCATACTTTTTATATCTGGTATATTACAGGTGGTATCAGAGCACTTGCCTTGGCATAAATTGTGGGTAATTTTTTTCAGGGTAGAGATGTATTCCGACATATTTAAGCCATAGAGATCTATCATTACGTGAATAAACCCACGGTTGAGGGATTCATACATGCAATAAATACAAGTGGTTCTTAAGCGCAGACATGTTGGCCATCCTTGTAACCCCTGTTGGTACCCCTTCGAGTGGTAGTGCATCAGACAACACCTTTGTATGGATCGTCCTAGATTTCCTGAAGCCTTCTTTAGATAAACTAATCAGCCGCCTGACTGTTATAGTTCCACTGAGAAAAACACTCGGGAAGATACTCTCTAGTACCTGGGTAGTCGGGTAGTATGGCTAACGATATGGTGTATCCTCCTTAGTTAGTGCCCTAAGATATTGGGTCGAGTACTACTGTTGGACCTCGCACATATATCAGTGAGCTATAGCACAGGGAAAACCCTTTCCTGTAGAACCCTTGAATACCTAACCCTTGGGGATAGAAACATAAACAAATTAAAACAGACAAGATCTATTGTCACGCAACTGTGTTTAGGTTTCCAAGTAAATACACATTTCTTTATGGTTAATCATTTGGCCATTTCATCTCTGCAGTATTCTTCAGACTGGAGTATAACTCCACAAATGTAAAAATAAAAGAAAAAAAAAACATCTAGAAAGTGTTTCACCATTATTTGAGACCTATTCCATTGGATTCATCTCTTCGCCCTTGTCACTTTCATCCATATCATTTTTCGGAAAAAAATTTGACCCCGCTCGCCCCTTTTCAGTTCACCCATCCTCATGGCCCATACACGTAGCAAAGACTTGGAAGCTCACTTCAACACCTTACAATATGGTCTCATCGAGACCCAAAAAGAAGTAAAACAACTCAATTCTAATGTTTCCACCATGAATACAACCATCTAGTCCTCAATGGATAGGAAATCAAGCAAGACCTCACCACCCAACATGAATCTATCTTTTCAACACTTTGCACCAAACTGCATATCCCTACAGATAACCCTTCCTCTTCCTCACCTCCACATACTAAAGGTGATCATTCCTCTCATTCCCATAACTTTCAGAACCATCACTTTCAACATGACCTACACCTTTCGCGGGTGGATGTGACCAAATTTGATGGCTCAGACCCCACTGGTTGGGTGATGTAGGAGCATCACAAGGGCATGCAAGCATAGCCAGCAACAATATAGTGCAGAGATAAGAGATAGCTGGAAAAGCACCGAGCACATTTTTGAAATTTTTTTTTGAAATATTAATGAAGTCATTAAGTGGAGGCATTCTTGTATTATTGTAAAAGGACCTTGAGCGATCCGCTCTTGTCCATAGTAGATAGGAGCCTTTATGTGTAATGAATGTAGGTAGATAGAATTTAATGCTTAGATTAGACAGTTTTAGAGCGCAAGAGGGAAACAGGATATAGACACCCTCATTGTATAGTTGTATTATTATTGTTAAGATGATTATGAGCATAGAGAATAGAGGAGAGAGTAGAGAGTTGTAGTTGAAAACACCCATGTACAGAGATTTGAATTAATAGAAAGAGATTCGATTCAAATTCATGGTATCGTATTTTTTCTCTGTGCATGCATGTTGAATGTTATGCTCATGGATGTTTATTTTCTGTTATACATTTTCTTTATATGTTGTGTATATGATTTCATGCTTTGTGTTTGAAGTCTGAGAGAGAGTAAGGAATGAGTTTCAATTGTTTCTCTATCTGAGCAAGAGTTCCTACAAGGAGTGCAGTGAAGTTGTCCGCAAGGAGTGCATTGACAAGAGTTCAAAGTTTTATCTCTGAAAGCTCAGGAGGGTTAACGTTGTTCTCATTCTCGGGGAAGTGCAAGTTGAGCACAGGAGCCATGCAAGGTGTGTGAAGGCCAACTAAAGTCTCAGAGTTTTTGAACCTAAGAAATTGTTGAGGCACTACTGTTGCAGGGAGTGCACAGAGTCGAAGGACTTCAATTCTTTGAAGTAAGTGAAGGATTCACCATAAGGAGTACGTACATGAGTCTTCTTTAAGACTCAGAGTTGGAGAAGGCTCAGGAGGGATAGAGTCTTCACAGTTGTCGAAGAAAAGCACAGAAGTTTAGTGCCTTGAGGCATTGAAAGGAGGCATCGCAAGTTTTTGTTGCAGGCGGTTAAGTTTCATGGAAAAACACTTTGTTTGCGAGTGCAGAAGTTCTTAAAGGGAGAAGAAGATAGTCGAGATTATCCATAGAGAATTTTTGAAGTCTCGCGAGCCGTCAGATCTCACGGAAGAGAAAGGAGGTTAAGGGGGTCATTTTCTGCAAGTGAAATCGCAGGAGAGAGAGGGTCGTATATTCACGCCAACGAGGACCGTTGGATCTACTCATGAAATTCCATTTTGGGGTTTCGTGGGTGGAAGGACCAAAGCTTCGACATTTGGATTCATGAAATTGCGAAGTCTGAGGTGGGCCCGTGGAAGAGATGGGTGGATGCATGTCATATGTTGAAAGAAGAAGTCAATACCCTATTGACCTCTCGTGTCTCAGGGATTCGTGAGACAAGAGCCGGGAGTTCGACATCAAAACTCATGTGCTAGAGTTAGAGTTAGGCCTAGTTGGTGGTCATGTGCAGAGGGTGCTAACAAGAGAAGGAGCATACTCGCATCAGCATTTCGGGTATCGTGAGATTTTGAAGCAAGAGTTGTGGGACCCGGAAGGTAGAGGGGACATAGAACTTGAGCTTTAGATATCTCGAGTTCCTAGGTCATGAAATATCGTTGACCATTGGATCAAGGGAAATCTCCAGAACCGTTGATTTCTTATGAAGGTGGAACCTTAGTGTTCCATTGTTTATCATAACTCGACATATCGGTGTTCGGAGGTCTGAAGGCACAGCTGCTTGACCACAAGACTCGCAAAACTGCGAGGTTCGATCTCTCGAAGTGCGAAGGGAGATTCACTGAGGTTTGTTGTGGGTGTAGACTTTACCGAAGGGGAAATAGAAGAGCCAATTGTTGAGATCTCTTCTGGCCAGTGGAAGAAGAATGATCCTGTGTGTGTGGACTTCCGACCTGTGGTTTGGTAGGGCTGCATCAGGTGTGGTATCAGAGCCTGATTCTTGTTTGTATATTTCAGGCATGAAAAGTGAGAAGGAATTTCATCCATGCCACTGAGGAGAAGAGATCGACAAACACCCGATCTTCCAGAGGATAGGGAAATTCCAGAAGGAAGGGGCAGGTAGGTGCTGAATCCAAAAGTGGAAATAGATCTACATGAAATTCGCACCAGACTCGTGGACATGGAAATAAAACAAAGGTGCAGATCTGATATTGGAGATGTCAGTGAGTCTGAAAGCGAAGATGACACTAGACATGAAGAAGAAGAAATTGCAGCAAAAGATACAACACATGAACGCTTGATTAGAGCTGTTGCAAGAATGAGTGCAAGAGCCAAAATGGATATTCCATTTTATGGGGGAAACTTGGATGTTGAAGAGCTTCTAGACTGGATTAGATATCTGGACACATATTTTGACTATGAAGATGTCAAAGAAGACAAAAAGGTCAAACATGCTGTCACGAGACTTAAAGGACATACAACATTGTGGTGGGATGAACTGCAAGATGACAGACGCTGCCAAGGTAAGAAGAAAATCATGAGTTGGGATAGGATGATTGCAAAGATGAAATTGAAATTCATTCCCAGGGATTATCAAATTACTTTGTTTTGAAGGATGAAAAATTTGAGGTAGAAGCTGATGACAGTGAAGGAGTACATTGAAGAGTTCTACAGGCTGAACATCAGAGAAGGTCATTGTGAAAGTAATGATGAAAAGGTTTCCAGGCATATGAATGGCTTGATATACAAAATTCAATATGATATGAGCATGATGACCATCCGAACAGTGGAATATGCTTATCAAATGGCTCTAAAGGAGGAAGAGAAGCTGAGCCGAAAACAAGGTCAAAGAGGCCGAGGCAGAAATCAAGCTAGGGGAAAATCAGTCGTCCAAGATAGAAGTCAAAAGCCTAAGGAAGAATGGAAGAAACCTCAAATTAAGAGAGGTGGAAGCTCACAGAAAGGGAAATATGCTGGACAGGGAAGGCAGTATGTTGATCAGAGAGGAGAGCATGCTGATAACAACATTTTTCCTCGTACTAGAGGTAGAGGAAGAGGAAGAGGTGGAGTGATAACATGCTTCATGTGTGGAAAGGTCAGACACAAGTCTTATGAATGTCCAGAAAAGAAGAAAGAGGAAGGAGAGACTCACATTGCCGAAGCACAAAGGTGAAATGTTGAGGCAGAGGATGCTGAAGGCAGAAGATCGTTGATGATGCAAAAAGCTCTTTTGACACCAGATAAGGAGGTGGAGAGTTCAATCCAAAGAAACAAACATTTTCGGACTACGTGCAAAACCAAAGACTGGAAATGTAAAGTTATTGTAGATAGTGGTAGAACGGATAATCTCGTTTCAACAGAGATGGTAGAAAAACTGGAGCTGGAGACGATTGACCATCCAAGCCCATACAGAGTTTCGTGGTTGCAAAAAGGACATCAGGTAAATGTCACTAAGCAATGTTTAGTTGAGTTTAAAATAGGAGGGTATAAAGATGAAATACTTTGTGATGTTATTCCTATGGATGTTTTTCATCTATTGTTGGGTAGACCGTGGCAATATGACAGGAATGTGATTCATGACGGGAGAATGAACACATACACCCTAGAGAAGAATGGGAGAACTCACATGTTGTTGTCGATCAAAGATAAAGAAATAAAACCGGAGGTGAGCAACACTGTACTTCTCATGAGTGGGAAGGAACTTCTTACAGAGGTTAAGAAGAAGGGGGAATCACAATTCATTGTGGTCAGGAAGCCAAATATTGTTTTAACTAGCACAAGGGTAGATGATTTACCAGAAGAGGTTCAGGAACTGCTGGAAGAGTTCGTTGACATAGTAGTGGATGAACTACCTCGTTTTTTGCCACTGATTAGAAGTATAAGTCATCAAATTGATCTCATACCTGGAGCTAGTTTGTCAAACAAAGCAGCGTACGGATTGACACTGCAGGAGAATGAAGAGGTCAAAAGACAAGTCCAGGATTTGTTGGACAAAGGTTTGGTTAGAGAAATCTTGAGTCTATGTGTTGTTCCGACAGTACTCAGTCCGAAGAAAGACAGAGGCTGGAGGATGTGTACTGACTCGAGGGAAATCAACAAAATAACCATCAGGTACAAATTTCCATTTCCAAGGATGGATGATCTGATGGATTTATTTAGTGGGGCCAAATTTTTTTCAAAGATTGATTTGAAGAGTGGTTATCATCAGATCCACATGAGGGAAGGTGACGAATGAAAGAAAGCATTCAAAACCAATGAAGGGTTATACGAGTGGCTTGTCATGTTGTTTGGTTTAACAAACGTGTCGAGTATTTTCATGAGATTGATGAATGAGGTCCTAAAGGATTTCATCGGAAAATTTGTCATTGTGTACCTTGATGACATACTGATTTTCAGTAAAACAAAGGAAGAGCATCTGAAACATTTGTCTACAGTGATGCAGAGGTTACAACAAGAGAAGATGCTAATAAATATGAAGAAATCCTCATTCATGAAGACAGAGCTCATTTATTTGGGTTTTGTTATTTCTGCAGATAAGTTGAGGATGGATCCAGATAAGGTGGAGGTAATCAAGAATTGGCCATCACCAAAGAGTATATTTGAGGTGAAAAGTTTTCATGGATTGGCTAGTTTCTACCAGAAGTTCATCAAGAATTTCAGTGGAATTAGTGCACCGATGATGGACACAGTGAATAAGAGACACAAATATTTTCACTGGACAGAAGAAGCAGAGAAGAGTTTTAATCTGTTAAAGAGGAAAATTATGAAACAACCAATTTTGGTGTTGCCAGATTTCCAAAAGACATTTCAAGTGAAGTGTGATGCAAGTGGATTTGCAATAGGGGCAGTCTTGAGTCAAGAATACAGGTCGATAGCATATTTCAGTGAGAAGATGAATGAAGTGAAAGTGAAATACTCCACGTACGACAAGGAGTTCTATGCTATTATTCATGCATTGAAGAAATGGAGACATTACTTAATTCCTAAGGAGTTTGTCTTGTATAGTGATAATCATGCATTGCAATTTGTGACTCAACAGGAGAAGTTGAATCAAAGACATGTTAAATGTGTTGAATATATGCAAAATTTCACTTTTGTGATTAAACATATTTCTGGTACTGCTAACAAAGTTGTTGATTCTTTGAGCAGGAAATGTTTGTTATTGCAGGAGTTCAAATTCAAAACATTGGGTTTTGATGATCTCAAGGACATGTACAGAGATGATCCAGATTTTAAAGAGGCATATGAAGCAGCTGAGAATCCAATTCTCAGGGATAGAAGCCAATGGGCAGAATACATGATCCAGGAAGGATTAATGTTTAAAGGTAATCATCTTTGTATTCCAAAATGCTCCATGAGGGAGAATTTACTGAAGGAGAAACATAGTGGAGGATTGGTTGGACGTCTCGGTCATGACAAGACGTTCGCAAAGTTGAATGAGTCATATTTTTGGCCAGGAATGTGAGTAGACGTCAAAATATTCGTGGACAAATGTAGAATTTGTCAACATTCAAAAGGAAAGAGGTAGAATGCAGGTTTTTATCAACCATTACCCATACCTGAGAGGTCGTGGGATGCAGTCAGCATGGACTTGATATTGGGGTTGCCAAGAACACAAAGAGGGTTTGACTCAATCTTTGTGGTAGTGGATAGATTTTCCAAGATGGCACATTTCATTCCATGTCTGAAAACCAGTGACGCAACTCACATTGCGAACCTATTTTTCAAAGAATTCGTTCAACTTCACGGCTTACCAAGGAGCATAATTTCGGATCGAGACACTAAGTTCGTAGGACACTTCTGGAGAAACTTATGGAAAAATCTAGGAACAAACTTGTCGTTCAGTTTAGCTTATCATCCTCAGATGGATGGGCAGATAGAAGTCGTGAATAGGAGTTTGGGAGACTTACTGAGAAGCTTGGTGACAGAACACCACAGTCAGTGGGACAACATATTACCATAGGCGAAGTTTTCTTATAACGACTTGCTTAATAGGAGAACAGGACAGAGTCCATTTCAGATTGTCTATGGCATGCAGCCGAGAGGAGTTTCTGAACTGAGGGATTCATAATAGATTGCGACTAGAAGCGCTAGTGTAGAAGATTTCATAGAGACGATGAAGGAACTTCACAACTAGGTGAAGGAACGATTGCAAAATTCGAACCAAGAATATAAGCGGAGAGTAGATCAACACAAGAGACAAGTTCAGTTCGAAGTTGGTTATTTGATCCTTGCACATTTGAGAAAGGAAAGGTTCCTGACTAGAACATATAATAAACTGAAGATGAAGAAAATCAGACCATGTAAGGTCTTGAAGAAATTTGGGGCAAATGCATATGAGATTGAATTACCCGATGGGATTAGAATTTCTCCAATATTCAATATCTCATATTTGTACCCTTATAAAGCTAAGGAAGCAAGGGCAGGTAGTGAATAGCCAGAGATTCAGTGGACAAAACAAATGCCAGTTGCAGAAAAGCCACAGATGGAGCATATACTGGAAAAAAGAGTTGGTAAGAAGACATGGTGAAAGCAATACTTTGAATACTTGGTCAAGTGGAAGGGCCATCCAGTTGAAGATGCCAGCTGGGAGAATGAAGATGAAATACAGAAGCAAGGATAGACCATGTGGGAGCTCATGGACAGGAGCCCATGAAAATTTTCAAGCGAGGGAGTATGATGTAGGAGCATCGCAAGGGCGTGCAAGCATAGCTAGCAGTAAGACAACGTGAAGATAAGAGACAACTGGAAAAGCACCGAGAACATTTTTGAAAACTGTTTTTAAAATATTTATGGAGTCATTAAGTGGAGGCATGCTTGTATTATTGTAAAAGGACCTTGAGCGATCCGCTCTCGTCCATAGTAGATAGGAGCCTTTATGTGTATTGAATGTAGGTAGATATAATTTAATGCTTAGATTAGACAGTTTTAGAGCGCAAGAGGGAACCGGGATATAGACACCCTCGTTGTATAGTTGTATTATTATTGTTAAGATGATTATGAGCATAGAGAATAGACGAGAGAGAAGAGAGTTGTAGTTGAAAACACCCATGTACAAAGATTTGAATTAATAAAAAGAGCTTCGATTCAAATTCATGGTGTCATATTGGTTCTCTGTGTATGCATGTTGAATGTTATGCTCATGGATGTTTACTTTCTGTTATACATTTTCTTTATATGTTGTGTATATGATTTCATGCTTTGGGTTTGAAGTCTGAGAGAGAGTAAG
Organism: Picea engelmannii; assembly: GCA_009831015.1. Taxonomy (NCBI): domain Eukaryota; kingdom Viridiplantae; phylum Streptophyta; class Pinopsida; order Pinales; family Pinaceae; genus Picea; species Picea engelmannii. The sequence goes on along the minus strand of ML778083.1, from coordinate 135,720 downwards.
GAATGAGTTTCAATTGTTTCTCTATCTGAGCAAGAGTTCCTGCAAGGAGTGCAGTGAAGTTTTCCTCAAGGAGTGCGTTGAAAAGAGTTCAGATTTTTATCTTTGAAAGCTCAGGAGGGTTAACGTTGTTCTCATTCTTGGGGAAGTGCAAGTTGAGCACAGGAGCCATGAAAGGTGTGTGCAGGCCGAGTAAAGCCTCGGAGTTTGCGAACCTGAGAAATTTTTGAGGGACTACTGCTGCAGGGAGTGCCCAGAGTCGAAGGACTTCAATTCTTTGAAGTAATTGAAGGATTCTCCATAAGGAGTACATGTCGAAGTCTTCTTTAAGACTCGGAGTTCGAGAAGGCTCAAGAGGGATAGAGTCTTCACATTTGTCAAAGAAAAGCACAGAAGGTTAGAGCCTTGAGGCGTTGAAAGGAGGTGTCACAAGTTTTTGTTGCAGGTGGTTAAGTTCCATGTCAAAACACTTTGTTTGCGAGTGCAGAAGTTCTTAAAGGGAAAAGCAGACAGTCGAGATTCTCCATAGAGAAATCGTGAACTCCTGCAAGCCATCAAATCTCGCGGAAGAGAAAGGAGGTTACGGGGGTCGTTTTCTGCAAGAGGAAGTTTAGGAGAGAGAGGGTCATAGATTCACGCCAACGAGGACCATTGGATCTACTCGTGAAATTCCATTTCGGGATTTCGTGGGTGGAAGGACCAAAGATTTGCAATTTGGATTCACAAAATTGTGAAGTCCGAGGTGGGCCCGTGGAAGAGACGGGTGGACGCGTGCCATCTGTTGAAAGAAGAAGTCAATACCCCGTTGACCTCTCATGTCTCAGGGATTCGCAAGACAAGAGCTGGGAGTTTGACATCAAAACTCACGAAGTGGGGAGAAGTGAAAAGTGCTAGAGTTAGGCCTAGCCGGTGGTCACGTGCAGAGGGTGCTGATAAAAGAAGGAGCGTACCCACATCAACATTTCTCGTATTGCAATATTTGGAAGCAAGAATTGTGGGACCTGGAAGGTAGAGGAGACATATAACTTGAGCTTCGGATATCTCAAGTTCCTGGGTCGCAAAATAGCGTTGACCATTGGATCAAGGGAAATCTCTAGAACCGTTGATTTCTTATGAAGGCGGAACCTTAGCATTCCAGCGTTTATCGAAACTCAACATATCAGTGTTCGGAGGTCTAAAGGCACAGTCACTTTACCACAAGACTCACGAAACTGTGAGGTCTGATATCCTGAAGTGCGAAGGGAGATTCATCGAGGTTTGTTGTGGGTGCAGACTTTCCCAAAGGGGAAATCGAAGAGCCAATTGTCGAGAGATCTTCGGGCCAGTGGAAGAAGAACGATCTTGTGTGCGTGGATTTCAAACCTGTGGGTTGGTAGGGTTGCATCATTAGGTAACCCAAATGGAACATCATTTCTCTTTATATGACATTACAGATGACTTAGCCAAACTTCAGTATGGTGTTCTCCATCTATATCAAGAACGTTGGAAATGGTGGCAATGGAGAAAAACTTCTCGTCAAGGGTATATTGCTTGGACACACTTTGTGGTAGAGCTTTATGAATGCTTTGACACTGACACCAACCATTTGAGTCATTTGACAAAGTTGAAACAATCAGGAACAATGGAAGACTTTAGAGTTGCCTTTGAGTGCCTGGATTTTCGGATAGAGGGCATGTCTGATGCCTTTTTCTGAGATTTTTTTATCAATGGCCTCAAGGATGAGATTCGGGCCCATGTCATCATGGCTCAGCCTCAGAGTTGGGTGGAGGCTACTAAAAGAGCTAAAGAAGCACAACAGGTTGTATCTTCTAAAAAACGGAAACCCTCCTTTATCCCTTTCCCTAAACGAATAAACCCCACTACTCCCTTCGCTCCACTAAAGATCCAAAAATTGAACAGGGTTGAAATGGCTAAACGCCAACTCAAAGGACTTTGTTATAATTGTGATAAAAAATATTTCTCGGGCCACAAGTGTAAGGAACAAAAGTTTTTTATGGCCATATCCGAGGATATTTCAGAAGAGGATATTGAAACTCCCTTTGTCTCTGAGTCACCTAAAACCCTCGACATAACCCTTCCCTTAGACCCTCCCGAAGTAGAACTGGTCACTTCCCTCAATTCTCTCACTAGCTTCTCCGCTCCCAAAACCATCAAGCTAATCAATTACATCAAGGATCAGAAGGTCATCATTCTGGTTGATAGTGGAAGCACCCATAATTTTATTCATCGCCACATTGCCCAAGAAACTCATTGCTACATCCATGCCATCTATGATTTCCAAATCATGATTTCCAATGGTGGCTCCATGAAATGTGGAGGGTGTTGTGAAAATGTGCGTCTCCAAATTGGTGACTACCACCTAAAATATCATATGTATACTATAGACATGGGCAGGTGTGACATTGTATTGGGTGCATACTGGCTAAGGACTTTGGGTCCCATTCTCATGGATTTTAAGAAATTAACCATGAAATTTGACTAGGAGGGCCACCAATATAAGTTCCAAGGCATCACCATCGGTTCACCTGAGATCATTAGTTCCCATGGCATGTAAAAGATGCTCAAAAAGGGTCATTTTGGTGTTATTGCTCAACTCCATGCCATCAAAGCAACAAAAACACCCTCGGTGCTGCAAGACCTCTGAGCCATCCTCTCTAAATATCAAGTGGTATTTTACACTCCCCAGGGACTCCCTCCTTTAGGTGGTGTTCATGATCATTCCATTCCCCTTGTACCTGGAAGCCTTCCTCCCAATATCTATCTGTATCATCACCCCTTTTCCAAAAAAAATGAAATTAAGAAAATGGTCCTGGGACTCCTTAATGTAGGTTTTATTCACCCTAGTATGAGCCCCTACTCTTCTCTTGTGGTCATGGTCCTAAAAAAAGAAGGTTCTTGGCGAATGTGTCCTGACTTCCGTTCCCTCAAAAAACTTACCATTAAAGACAAATTTCCCATTCTTGTCATTGATGACCTCCTGGATGAACTGAATGGTGCCCAATTCTTTACTAAACTTGATCTTCATTCAGGATACCATTAGATATGTATTAAAGAGGAAGACATTCCCAAGACTGCCTTTAGAACTCATGAGGGCCATTATGAGTTTTTGGTCATGCCCTTTGGCTTGTGTAATGCCCCCTCCACCTTCCAAAGCCTCATGAATCATTTCTTCCATCCTTTTCTCTGTCATTTTGTCTTAGTTTTCTTTGATGATATCCTCATCTATAGAAAGACCTGGACAAAACATCTTTCTCATGTGGATCAATTTCTCCATCTACTCTCTCAGCACCAACTTTTCCTGAAACAATCTAAATGTGCTTTTGGTGCCTCAAAAGTAGAGTACTTGGGTCATTTGGTTGGCAAGGATGGCGTTAGGGTGGATCCTAAAAATATTGAAGCTATGCAAGGCTGGCCTCACCCAAAGACTCTCAAAAGATTGTCTGGATTTCTGGGATTAACAGGATATTATCGCAAGTTTGTTATGAATTACGGAAAGATTGCAGTACCTCTCACTGCTCTCCTAAAAAATAACTCTTTCACTTGGACTCCAGATACTTCTCAAGCTTTTCAAACCTTGAAGATGGCCATGTGCACCACTCCAGTCCTGGCCCTTCCTGATTTCACAAATACCTTTGTCTTGGAATGTGATGCTTCAGGGAATTGAATTGGTGTTGTCCTTATGCAAGAGGGTCAGCCTTTGGCCTCTACCAGGAAGAAACTATCTGAAAGAAATATGGGAAAATGTATCTATGAAAAGGAAATGTTGGCTATTATGCATGGCATTGATTTGTGGCACCCTTATCTATTGGGGTAATGCTTCCAAACTAAGATAGACCATCAAAGCCTCAAGTATTTTTTGGAACAACGCACTTCCTCCCCGGAGCAACAAAAATGGGTAACTAAGCTATTTGGATATGATTATGAAATCATTTACAATAAAGGAAAAGAAAATGTGGTTGTGGATGCACTTTCCCGTAAATATGAAGATGAAGGATCCATTTTTTCTCTTTCCTTCATTGTACCAGATTGGCTCCAAGATGTTCACCAGGAATGGCTACAAGATCCCAAAAGTTCACAGTTGATCCAACAATTGCAGTCCAATGCTCCAGCTCCCCTAGGGTACTCTTGGCTCAATGATGAGCTTCGATACAAAAGTTGTTTGTGTTTAAGTAAACAATCACAACTTAAATCCCCGGTACTTTCTGAGCTTCATGCTACACCGACAACGGGGCACTCTGGGTTCACCAAAACCTATGACAGGGTCAAACATTTTTTTTGGGGGGGTGGTAGGAAACAGGACATTCATAATTTTGTCGTCGAATGTGATGCATGTCAACACAACAAGGGAGAAACAATCAAATCTTTGGGGACACTACAACTGCTCCCGATTCCACCTGCTATTTGGAAGGACATCTCTATGGATTTTATTACAGGCTTACCCAAATCGAGAAATAAATCAATCATCATGGTGGTTGTTGATCGCCTTTCCAAGCATGCTCATTTCTACACTCTTCAATGCCCATTTACAGCATCCACGGTGGCTCAAAATTTCACGGATCAGGTCTTCAAGCTCCATGGCATGCCACACTCTATTGTTTCTGATCGCGACCCCACTTTCACAAGCAATTTTTGGCAAGAACTGTTCAAGCTACAAGGCACCAAATTTCATCTTAGTACAACTTATCATCCCCAAACTGATGGTCATATAGAAGTTGTCAACAAGTGTTTGGAAACATATTTGAGGTGTTTTGCCTCAGAAAAGAAAAATCAGTGAGCTCAATGGTTACCCCTAGCTGAATGGTGGTACAACACTTCATACCATATAGCTACACGCATGACTCCTTTTGAAGCGGTATATGGACATAATCCACCTTCAGTTCTCTCATACTTACTTGGTGTCTCGAAGGTCCAGGCGGTTGAACAAACAATTATAGTTCGAGAGGCTATTCTCCATACCCTCAAAGAGAATTTGGTCATGGCACAGAATTGCATGAAGAAACAAGCAGATCAAGGTCACTCTGAATGTCAATTTGAAGAAGGGGATCAGGTGTTTCTTTTCATGCAACCTTACAAGACAAATTCCCTCAAGGTTGAGCATTGTCAGAATCTAGAACCCAAATATTATGGTCCTTGCACCATTCTCAAGCATGTGGGACAGGTGGCCTATCAGTTATCTTTGCCCAGTCATTCGAAGATACATCATGTTTTTCATGTTTCTTGCCTAAAGAAGGTGATTGGAAATAAGTGCCAAATTCAAACCAACCTTCCCGAGTTAGCCGAAGAAGGATCCATTTGGTTACAACCACAAGTAGTTTTAGACCAACATGAGCGTCGCCTGCATCAAAGAACCATCAAGGAAGTGTTAATCCAGTGGAAAGATACAACTCTAGCAGATGCCACTTGGGAACCAGCTACCATTCTATAGCAATTTCCACATCTCAAGCCTTGAGGACAAGGTTGTTTTTAAGGGGGAAGACATGTTAGGGTCCCAACCCACACATAGGTAGAATAATATATTCATATGCAATAAAGGTCAATATTAATAAGGCCTTGCAATAAAATAGAATAAGTCGAATGTAAGAAGACCTAATAGAAGCTTCCACTTCTAGAAGGATCTTCCTCTATAAGCTTTTTTTGATAGAAATATTTAGTATAAATAGGAGTCGAGGGTATGAGAACCCTAGCTTAGAGATTATTGTAATAGAGCTCTGCTCGAATGGAGGTTGCCCCTTCGAAGAGGCTCGTGAAAATTTCTCTCAGAATAAAGAGGGGGTCTGATATAGAGACTAAAGAGCGCACATAGATCGACAATTGATCTAACAACGCTTGGATCTATGGCCAACAAGAGATCCCAGACCCCCTAGATCGTTCTACCTTTAACGGCGGGGGGGTCCGATATGGGCAATTTTCCTGGTGGGACCCATCCTAATGTGTCACAAATCTATGGTGTCAGACCCCCTCTCTCTAAAGCATTTACCACCTTACATCCCCCCCGACATACTACTATACCGACATTCCTTCACCACAGCCGCATTGTGACATCATCTTCTACTATCCCACCGCCTCCTCACGTCATGTTCCACTACCCCCCTATAAGTCATGTCTGATAACTCTATTAGTTTTTCCCCTCCATTCACCCATAACAAGTCATGTCCCACTTGCCTATCTTCCAATCACCGCCCTCTACATCATCCTGGTACACCCATCACCCATCCTCCACTTGCCACCTTGCACTTCAAATGATCTGTTGACCATTTATTATAGGCTAACATATCTGTTAGTCTACTGACCTATCCCCCATGCCCAACGGATACCCGTTCGCTCAAATTTAACTTTGCTTCTGCCATTTGCGCACTGCTCACACCTTCCACACACCAAAAGCGCATTTTCCTCACCTTTTCAGTCAACAACCCAACCATAGCCATTGCCTACTAACACTTTTGTTTTAGTTTGCAGGTACCTATTGAATCGATGACGCCGAAATCCAAAAGATCAGAAGTCGAGGAAAATCCATTCCTCCCACCTACTATAAATCTCGATCGGATCCCACTAGCTGACAAAGATTACTTGATCTCAGAGACAAGGTGTAAATTCAATTTTGTCGAATTACAGCCATGGTTTAAAGACACATTCATGGATCAAAGCGATGAGATTGGGCTCTGGGAGTCCAATATCCCTCTATATCGCTTCCCCCAAATCCACCATTTTCTCGAGTTCGCCCTCAAATGCGAGGCTCATTACCTCCCCAATCAGAGAGCCATAGTTTCATCGACTGAACAAACTTTGTTCTCTATCACACCTGAGGCCATTAATTAAATGATGCAGATATCTAGAGTCGAATCCCACTCTCCCCTCACCATTGAAGTTCTAACAGAGATGTACCAAAGTCTGTCTTTTCCCCAGAGGGCACATATTTTTGAGCTTTTCCTCCCACAGGATGCCCAATTCCCCAAGAAACATCCCCCTTACCACTCCTCCATGTTTTCATAAAAGGGAAACCAAATTATTTCATCGTTGTGTTGTCTTCTCAGTTATTTCTCAGACAAATGGGTGGATGAACCCATTTTGGGTTTCCTATCCTTTTTCTCTGCTAAAGAAAAATCCAGCATCTAGTTCGACTACAACACTTTCCTGGACGAGAACATACATGAACAACTCTTTAAATTTTCCACAGAGGGCATGTTCCGATATTCTTCAATATCGGCCTACATGTTCACCCTTTTTCAAGAAGATAAGTTCTCTTTCCGTATGCAGAAAATGGACCAGGACGACAAACCACAATCTGTCACCTCTTGGACTTTGTTGCTTAGACAAAACTCCACAGAGCTTAATTTCAAACAGTTTATTGAGCAGTTTTACCACCCAGTGGTGAGCATGCTCAGTGGTAGACCAGAGCCATGGATAAATGAAGAATTCTATAGAATCTTACACCTCTTGGACCTCACCAAAACTGGAGGCTAGTACCTATATCAAAATCACACGGAGATCAGAGTATATGGGCATGGGATGGATCCCTATAATCTGCCCAAGTACTTGCCTATGAGGATATTCTCTTTGGAGTACATTAGGCAAATGATTAATTCAAACGACATTCTTTTCGTGTCTTTGAAGAAGAAACAACAACTGAGAATCAAAGGGCAGATTGGACCTTTTATTTGCAACAGTCGAGCTGCAGGAGAAGAGGCAGACAAGTTATTAAAGGATATGAATTTTATCTCCAGTTTCATTTGGCACTATGATCCACGTGGGATCATTGCAGAGATGAGATTGAAGAACAAAATTTCTCCGTATGCTCATACAATCAAAATAGAGATCGAGAAATTTGTGAAACAAACAGAGTGGGAGGTGAACACTCTGGAAGAAATTAAACAACAATCTCCTCTAGCCATGATTTCACAAACCACAACTCCACAGGTACCAAAGGAGAAAATACCCAGGAAGGATGTTTCACCTTCAGTCATTGAGGTGTCAGTAGAGGATTTCAAGGTGTACACTAAAAGGCCTAAAGCCAATCACACTACTCACAAGTCTGGAGAAGAAGAGACACAGTCTACCAAAGTAGTCGAGGGAGAATGTTCACGACTTCTTTCAAGCAACCATCAGATGATGTATACCTCTTCCTCAAAGAAGAAAATTGTTACCATTGTGACCACCCAGCCTCCACCAACATCTGCAAAGTTGAGTATTTTTGAAAAGTATGACTTAATCAAGAAGAAGAATGAGATGCTAACAAATCACACATATGCTCAGTTCTGGAAGCAGACTTCAACAACACAACATAGGTTTCTCTCCACTTTTGATACTGAAAAATGAAGAATGCACATGGAATTTCTGCAAGCACAGATACCTCATCCAAAAGAGATCACAGATTACAAAAGGTCGACTCTGGAATTTGAAGGCAAGCAATTTCATCCAGCTGATCAAATGGATTTGCATAGGCAGACCGGAGAAATGGTTTTCTCCACATTGGATCATTCTTCCACTACTGCTACGAAATTATAGGTCTCTCTGAACAATGTTCAGGCCCAATTAAAATTCCATAAAATATCTTCTTTTGCAAAGGATATCAGGAATAAATCTTTAGAAGAATTGGTACTCAAAATTGGGTATGACCCCTCAAATGTAAAATTAGTTGAGGAGTTGCTCAAGAAAAATAATGTTGACATAGCATCTCTGAGGAAGCAACTGAAATTGCCAGCTACAAAAGACTCACAGGCCAAAGACATAGCTAAGACAGAAGGTGAGAAGGAGTAATTGTTGAAGCTAAGCATGCAACAGAACGCACAGACAAAGGAAATGGAGGAAGAGTTGGAAAGGTTGTTAAAGAAGAAGGAACATGAAACACCTATGGAATTTATCCCACTGAGTGAAATTCCCCTCATAAGAGTTAGCACAATGACAACATCGGTCACCACCACTACAAAAATTCCTTCTGCCACTATAGTGGCGGCTTCAGGAACATCTGAATCTTTAGCAACATCAATGGAGAAGAGAAATTTGCAGGGAACATAAATCAAAAGATTGGAGTAGGATATAGAGAATCTCCAGAAGCTAAAATATTCTTTCCAATCCAATTACAATACAGAAAGACACACATCAGAAAAGATGAAGCAGGAAATCCAACAACTGTAAAAACAAACAGTTATGGGCAAAACACTGGCAGAGGCCAAAGAGAACTTCTGGATGGATATCTCCAAATCCATAAATGAAATATGGGCCATGGTGAAAATCATGTTTGAACAACATGAATTGGTGTTAAGGAGAAAACTGGACATCGACATGATCAAAGGAGAATTGGGAAAGAGGCCCACAGAAGAAAATGAAATTATCAGGTTTCTGAATTCAAAGACTAGGGAAGAACTGGAAGACCTGAAGATTGAAGACAAAGCATAAATCATCTTCAAGGTTAAAAGAGTGATGACCAAAAGAGGATTGATTTTTCAACTGGAGGAGAAATCCTAGAAAATGGATATCGGGGTTCAGATATTCTTCAGCAAGATTTATGTTTTGTAGAAGAAAGGCCTTCCCAGCCTACTAGTTCTAAATGATAAATTGATGGCCCTATCTAACTATAAGTAGAATATTTTCATGGTGGTGAAGGACAGTTCCAAGTTTTCATGAATCCAGGGTAGTATCACAAGCAAGGCATTTCTAGAGACTCTACAGCTGGACCTCAGTATCCATCTCGAAATTAAATATATTTTCATCACGAAGCCGACTTTCGCCAAATATACCAAGATGGATGATATCTATTGCAGGCTTCTAAAAGTCACCATCCCCAGTCAGCAAAAATGGGAGGAGTTGTGTGAATTGATTGAGTAGGGATGAGGTGTGTCATCCAAGTTAGCAAGCAGAGTAGTCAGAGTCACGTGAATGGATCACCAATGGCCTCCCCCAAAATCAACATGAAGAATCTGATAGATCATCACCATTTCCTACAATTTTGTATCTTGTTGTCTAGTTGTTAGGATTAGATTATACCACGTCCTGATCATTAATGATAGGGTCATTTGTAATTTTTGTTACAAATACTTCAAACTTTGAAGTACTGAGGGTTGATCTTTACGCCGAAGCAAGTTCTAAGAACTGTAATTTTTATCAGAGATCTACCAGTAATAAAAAGGACTTTCATAGGATTCTGGCATGTTAGTTGTTGTGATGTTTTCTTCTCTTAGTTTAAATATTTCTCCTATATTCGTAATCACTTATGTTTTCTACATCTGGTCATTTAAAAGAAGTTGAAGTTTCATAATTTATCTGTGTATACTTTGTCTCTGTCTTTTAAATATATTAATGTTTATCTTCTGATGTTATGAATAAGAAATTCTTAAATTCTTCTTGGTTATAATTGATTATCTCACCTTTTTTATATCCACCATTTAATTTCTAAAGGATCTAATAGTTGCATTATCCTGCCCCATGAAAACAACTTATAAAATTTGTTCGTTGATCTCAAACTTTATAAAACAGACCCCATATCCCAATGGATGCGTAAGAAATATTTAAGCCAATTTTATAAAACAAACACACAGTCTCATTTATTTAACTAGCCTAACATCTTAAATCTAAAAAAAAGTTAAATATCATAGAGAGATCGCTCTCTAAAACTGGAAGGGCTAGATCCCAGTTTCGAAGTGGTTGGATAAGGTTACTTCTAGTAAATTTCTTCTACTTAACAACAACCTCTAGGAATTTATAGAGCGATAACATAGTGGCGACCATACTGGGGAACTGAACAAACTTTATATATCCTACGATTTTGTTTACCCTAGACTAAGAAAACATTATTTTTGAACGAAATTATAAAGTCCAAACTTATATAGAGATAATATTAGTTAAAAGTTTCTAAAAATAAAATAAAAATAAAAAATGTTGGCTCCTAAAAGAGTTTTCACTAGATCTCATCCAGATCCAGAACCTGCAATAGCAATAGACAATCCTAAAACATTACTCAGAAATAAAAATACTGCAGAGGGTTCCGAGAGTCATAGTCCATTTCATAGGTCCCCTTCCTTCCCAAAGAAGTTGGTAGCTCTTCAAGATCTCGAGTTTGACATATATTTTGAACAAATCCTTTTTAGAACACAATATGACAGCTTTGTAAGTGAAACTGTTTTAGATCAAACTATCCTTCAACCGAGGACCCCTGAAATACTTTCTCCCAGAGATGACATTGATCAACAATTTCTCCAGGAATTTGACAAACTAGAAGATATAGTTGCAAATATTGATCAAGCCTTAGACAAAGCTCACTTTCAACAGTCAGTCGAACTTTCTGCCTTGACTATTGCTGCAATTGTTGTTAAACCTAAGCCAGTTAATTCATCTCCTCCCATCCCTTCATCTTCCACATCTTCCATCACCTCCCCTCCAATCACACAGCCTATTGTTCAGCCCCCTCCATAAATCATGGCAGCAAGATATGCTCCATTTGTGTTGGTTTCTCCTTTACATGCCATGCCTCAGGATTATCAAACCATACTCCCTCAGTATGATAATATTGTTCCTCTGAATGCACAAAAACATGTTGACAAAATGAATGATTATTTTGATTTGCAGGAAGTAGATGAAGCTGATGTGAAGATGAGACTATTTTCACAGAGTCTGACTGGAGAACTCAAAAAGTGGTTCAAAACCTTACGTGTTGCTTCCATAACTGACATTGTTGATTTTCATTGAATTTTCCTTGACAAGTGGGAGGTAAAGAAAAATCCTCTTCAGATCTTGATAGAATATGAGAATATCATAAGGAACCAAGGAGAGACAGTGCATGATTATTGCACCTGTTTCAATAATTTATACAATGCAATTCCAACTGATATCAAACCACCTCAAGGTCTAGCATTGATGAAATTCCCCGATGGATTCAATTCTCACATGTCGTATTAGCTAAGGTAAAGAAACTCTGCTACTCTGGAAGACATGAAGAAAAGTGGTGTTAGTGTGGAAGCAAATCTTTTAGCCAGAAGAGCCAGGCAGAGAACATAAAGGAGGGTCACAATTAAGGAAGAGCCTTCCACTTAATCTTCATACACAAAACTAGATTCTCTATCCAGAGCTATGGAGAGAATGATGTAGATTCTTACTATAGCTGAAAAAAATCCACCCAGGGAAAACCAAGTCGTTCCTTAGATTCATGATCCGAACTTCAGAAGCAATCCTCCCCAGATCACGCAGAGAGATCCGAGGGATCAAAGAGAGCAGAGGGGGCCTAATCAGCAGATTAGACCACCCCTCCAGGATAATTATGTTGATGAAGGTGAGGAGATAATCGAAGAACTGGATCATACTCATATAAACCTCATGGGCATTCATGACGATGAATCCATTTTTCTTACTCAGGAAGAGCATGAGATTTTCCTCCTATCACAAACAGAGGTAAACAAGGAAGCATATGAGACATAACAATATGCCTTTGAAAATTCTATAATGGAGGTACATATGAAGTATAACCTAAGAAGAAAGAAGGAAAATGACAACCCTCCAAAGAAATCTATTGAAACAAAGAAGGCTATTGAAACGAAGAGAATAGTCGAAACCAAGAAAACCTCAGAATCCTCTCCCAAGAAAGTCCTTGAGTGAAATAATGTTGAATCCCCTGCAAAAAGAACTCCCTAAGTTTTACAAAGAACAAATCAGATCAAAGTTTCATCAACCAGTCAACCAAGTGCTCCTGCCCATAGAATCCTGATGGATAAACCATAAGTGGTGAACTTAAGGAAAACTTCCACTACTTTAAGCCTTGAAGGGGAACTAGCTAAACTGAAGATTCCAATTCCCCTATCTGAGCTGATGAGCAAGAATGCTTACAGGTCACAAGTGATTAAATATTTGAGCATCGAACCAGAGATAGGTATGAAGGCCCTAAATGTGGGATCTGCAAATTACTCAGACACGGTAAATCTTGTTGATGACTGACCAGAGCTCTTGTTTGGTCCTAAAGTCGATAGTCAAACTGATAACGGTGTCGTGGCCCCTTTTTACATCAACCTAAATATCCATGACTTGATATTGCACAATGCTATGTTGGATTAGGGTGCCTCTCACAACTTGATGCCCAAAGATGTAATGGAAAATTTGGGACTCGAGGTCACCAGACCCTACAAGGATTTGCATTCTTTTGACTTGATCAAGGTCAAATGCATAGGGATAATTAAGGATTTATGTATCACCCTAGCTAAAATCCTAGGAAAGAGTATGGTAATGGATATAGTAGTTGTAGACATTCCCCCAAAATACGGTATGGTACTGTCAAGATCATGGGGAGATAAGATGAAAGGAACACTACAACTACATATGTCTTACACCACCATCTCGGTATTTGGACAACAGAGGAGACTGTACAGAGAAACCCTGATGAAGTATATGGTCAACAGTCAAGAAAAGCCACACAACTACCCACTATATTCTGCAAACTCTGATTTGGATTCTTTCATTATTTACAATGATGGTGATTTGGAAGAACAAATCACTCAGCTAGAAGATGATATGCATGATTTGAAAGAAGATAAATAAATCATTGAGGCAATAAATGTTGAAACTATGGAAAGTGAGGAATTTCCAGCAGATTTTTGGAGCATGTATTTTGACGGTGCAGTGAGTAAAGAGGGAAATGGAGTTGGAGTTTGGTTACATAATCACAGATCAAGGCATTCAGAGAGATATTCTTACAAACTAAATTTCTAATGCACTAATAACATAGCTGAGTACTAAGCTTTGATGCTCGGCTTGAAACTACTGAAGAAAGTTGGTGCCAAACAGATTATGGTAAGGGGTGATTCAGAACTGATTATCAAGCAAATCAAAGGTGAGTATGCAACTGAACATCCCAGACTTAGAGATTATAGGAATGTTGTTTTGGATTCTCTTCAATGTTTTACTGAAATCAATTTGCAAGTAATTCCCAGAGGACAAAACATATTAGTAGACAGGTTGGCTACATCAACAACTACCTACAAAATACCCTTTTGTCCCACTCGCAAATACATGGTGTAAGTGAAGTGCAGACCAACCATTCTAGACAACATAAAGTACTAGCAGGTATTCGAGAATGACGATCAAAATGAAGACTTCCTATAGTGTAACAATGACTTCGAATGTACAAATATAGATTTAGAAAATGATGATAATGATGTAAATAAGTCTATTTCTAGAACTGGTAGTGTAAATAACATAGATTCTGAAGGTTTGAAAGAAAATAAAGTAGATGCATATGAATTGAATGAAAATGAGATAGATTCTGGTATTCTACAGTTGAAAAATAATGTGTTACCTAGATGTTTAGTTCTTCTGGAAGACTTGTTCGATTTTAACGATGTAGCCAAAAAACCAAAAATTGAATCTAGTGGTAAAGAGGTCGAAGAGTGCAACATAGGAATAGAAGAAAAACCCAATATGATTAAACTTTCTAAATCTCTTCCCCCTGAGAAAAAATGCAAATACATTGAACTTTTTAAGGAATATGTGGATGCTTTTGCCTGGGGTTATGAGGACATAAAATCATACGACACACGTATCATACAACATCAGATTCCCATAAAATAAGAACACAAACCTTTCCGGCAGAAACTTAGGAGAATCAATCCCAAGTTGCTTCCCCTGATAGAGAAAGAAATCAAAAATATTTATGATGCAAAAATTATAGTCCCCTTGAGATTTTCCAAATGGGTTTCTAACCTAGTTCCCACCAGGAAGAAAACTTGTGAGATCAAACTTTGCATAGATTTCAGAAATTTGAACAAAGTCTCCCTTAAAGACAATTACCCTTTACCCAAAATGGACCACATTTTGCAAAAGGTAGTTGGGGCCAATAGGAATTCCTTACTAGACGGTTTCTTAGGCTACAACCAAGTCCCTGTTCACCCAGAAGATCAAGAGAAGACAACATTTACCACACCTTGGGGAACCTTCATGTACATGAAGATGCCCTTTGGCTTGATGAATGTTGGTGCCATTTTTCAAAGGGCAATGGATATTGCTTTTTTGGATGAAATTGGAAGATTTATAGTCATATATCTGGATGATGTGATTGTATACTCCCAATCTAACAAAGAACGATTTCAGCATCTCAGACACATGTTTGAGAAGTGAAGAAAATTTGAGACTTCGTTAAACCTAAAGAAGTCTCTTTTCCGTTTAGAGGAAGGAAAGTTGTTGGGACACATAATATCTAAAGATGGAATTAAAATAGATCCCAGCGGGATAGAAGCCATCCAGAAGGTGGAACACCCTAGGAACATCAAAGAGCTACAATCATTCATCGGCAAAATAAATTTCCTTAGAAGGTTCATACCCAACTTGGCCGAACTTCTTAGCAACATCACTAATATGTTGAAAAAAGACACAAAAATCAAATGGAACACTGAGTCCAAATAGTCATTTGAGCAGGTGAAACATGCACTCACCCAAGCCCCAGTTCTGATCAACCCAGATTACACCAAAGAAATTTATCTTTTCTCTTTTGCATCTGAACACACCAAAGCAGTAGTGTTGTTGCAGAAAAGCAATGAAAGGTACGAACAACCCATAGCATTTTTCAGCAAATCTTTGAGAGACGCTACGTTGAACTACAACATAATGGAGAAACAAGATTTTTCCCTGGTAAAGGCCATAAAGGATTCCAGAGTCTATATCTCCATTCTCACATAATTGCATACGTTCCAAACGCAGTGGTAAAGGATATCCTGACTCGGGATAATCCAGATGGTAGGAGAGGAAAATGGATTGTGGTTATTCTGGAATATGACATTGAAATAAAACCTACTAAACTGGTCAAAGGATAAGGTTTGGCCAAACTAATGGCTGAATCTAATTTTCATGCTTTAGATAGTAATATTTTGGTTGCAGTTGACGAGCAGGAAGAGAAAGCGACTCCAAATGTAAAGGAGGTATTCTTAAACTCTCCTTGGTACGCAAACCTCATTTTTGTACTACATAACTTACAAGCTCCTCTTGGTTTTACTAAGACCAAAGCCAGATTTATTAAACTAAAAGCATTGAAATTTTGTATTCTAGAAGTTAATCTTTATTGGAAAGATCCTGGTAGTATTTTTCTTAATTGCCTGCTAAAAGATGAAGCTGACAAAGTTCTACAGGATTTCCATGCAGGAGACTGTGGTGGGAATCTGAGTTGGAAGACCACAACTAACAAGATTTTGAGAGTTGGTTTCTACTGGCCTACATTGTTTGTTGATGTTCATCAAAAGGTTACTTCTTGTCATAAATGCCAGGTTTTCGAAGGTAAAAGGAAGTTGTTGCCTCTCCCCATGAAACCCATCTCAGTTGAAGCCCCTTTCCAACAATGGGGTTTGGAATTTATTGGAGAAATACATCCATCCTCCTTGGGTCAACACAAGTGGATCCTCATGGCCACAGACTACTTCACCAAGTGGATCGAGGTTGTGCCATGCAGGAAATATACTGACTCTATTATCATTAAATTTTTAGAAACTAATATCTTGTCTCATTTTGGATGCCCCAGAAAAATTATAGCTGACAATGCAACGACCTTCAGATCCAAAATACTCGTATATTTTTGCAGCCAATACCACATTACTTTGGGACACTCAGCAACTTATTATCCTCAAGGAAATGGGCTATTTGAGTCCTCAAACAAAAGTCTGGTGAACATTCTCAGGAAAACACTGCAAGAAAATAAAAAATCATGGCATAATAAGTTGGTTTTCGCACTCTAGGATGACAGGATAAGCACCAAAAGATCAATTGGCATGTCTCCATACCAATTGGTGTATGGTACTGAAGCGTTTTTTCCCCTTTCCTTAGGAGTCCCTGTGATGAAAATATTGCAGGAAGCGCAGGTAGAGCCAAATGATGTCTAGAGGAGGATAAATCAAATGATCCACGTAACACAATCTAGAGAGGAAGTCTACAACAAAAATCAGGTCATCTAGGAGAACATCAAAAATATTTTTGACAGAAGGACTAAAGAAGATGATTTTGAGTTAGGCAACTTGGTCCTGAAATGGGATTCTAGAAATGAGGACAAGGGTAAGCATGGAAAATTTGATATCTTATGGAAAGGCCCTTACACCATTCAAGCATTAAGAGGAAATAATGCATTTTTGCTAAAAAACATTGATGGAACAAACCTGCCAGGTGGACCGGTTAATGGCAGGATGTTGAAGCATTATTTTCCATCCCAATAGTCATATCATGAATCCATATCCATTGTACATACCATTTCCTTTTCATTCAAGTTTTTCTGTAGGTGATATCGATCCGGTGGTTGAAGCCCGTAGAGAAGGCCCTAAGCCACTGACTAATGCCACCAAGTTCCCAAAATAAAAACAAAAACAAATAGCAGCAATAAAGCAATGGAGGAAACCTTTATAGACATCAGAAAAAAGGTTCTTGGCACTTCATAAGGAGAGTACCATCCCCGGGTGGAGCCGTTGTTATAACCCTATAATTTATAGGATCATCTGGTGACTAGAATATTTTCACTATTGATGTATGTTGTCTTGCAAATAATATTTCATTCCTACAAATTATTTTCAAAAAGAAAAGAAAGAAAAGAAAATAAAAGAAAGAAAAAAGAAAAAGAAAAAGAATAAAAGAGGGCATAAATTAAATGGATAAAAGCCCCATGTAATAACAATGACTTGATCCATACAATTTAATCATGGTTAAGTCTCTTTGAAATTCTGTTGATAGGTTAGTGAATAAGACTTGGATAAACTGTTTAATCTTATCCAAGTAGATAGGTTAGGTAGTGAATAAATTTGATCAAACTGTTTAATCTTGATCAAATAGCCCCATGATAGAGTAATTTCTTAGCCCAACAATCTAATATGGGCTAAATGTGTACGTAGGTAGGATAGGACATAAACTAGACAATGTTTCCTTCAATAAAAAATGCATGATGTTCAACGAAAATCCATGATTCTTGATGTTTGAGGTATGTTTCCTAACCCCATGGTGACAAAAAGCAAAGGGAAACAACGAAAAACCCACAAAAGAATGTTATCCTAAGTTTTCGTTGCATATTTTTGATTCGTGTGTTATAATGCTAAATTGCACCACACATACTTACCTGACATCAGGCCAACTCATATCCTTTCTTTGCCAAAAACACTGTTAAACAACTCTTTGAAAATCCTCTTGTATAAAGGCCCACGCGCCCTAACCCATTACTGCACGCGTGTACACGCTGGCTGACCCAAAACAACCCGCATGGACCGACAAAAGCATGAAAAAAGGAAAGTTGCTGACAAAACAAAAATCTATGGGTGAGTTAATTGAAACTCCCGGCCATGCATGGCCGAGGGTTCATCCAAATACCTAGCTTCTTCTAGCCTATAAAAGAAGGGGTAGGGGTACCATTTGGAGGAAGAAAAAATATAGCAAAGAAACTCTGCCCATTTACATATTCCCATTGTCCTAACCCTTTAGCCTTTCCTTATGCCAAAGGATATTCAAAGAAAAGAAGTTGGAGGACAGAAGAAGAGGAGCCCAGGATCAGGTTCGAGGAGTGGTGGTCGGTCTCAAATTTTGTAAGTTGACTCATTCAAAGTAATAAAGAGAATGTTTTTCCCGTCCCAATTCATGAACTATTTATAGTTGATCAGTATATGTTTTGATTTCTAACCCGTTAGTATATAAGTAGTATGCATGTATAGTTGTTGCTCGTCTTGAATGCAGGTCAGATTTGGAAGGAGTATTGCGAACAAGTAATCAAGCACAACGGAGGATCGACTTCAAACGCCAGTAACGAGGTAGGTTGATCTTTCCATGCATTTACTAAGAAAAGGGGTTTTAAATCTAGGGATGAAGGTAGAAAGTAATTTCTATTCTTTCATATATGCATGCAAAGACTAGTTTTTCTTGCCTGTATTTTCTTTTCAATAAGGTCTAAGCTAGTAGGGAGTCTGGTTTTCCATACCATCTTTCCCTGACTTTTGCTTGACTGTGTTTTTCGGGACCCACAGAGGTACACGCGGCCTGCACAAGGTCTGAACGTGTGTACCCACGCCCTATCCTCTTACAGCCCGCATGTGAATGCTAGCTGTAGCGGTAGCAGTAGCGTGTAGAGTTCAGAGAACCTCAGAGGCAGTCATCCTCTTCCCTGTCAGAATCACACATTCTCAGGGGGTTTTCTGGAATCCTGTCTGAGTCTTGTTTGCTAACAGTCCTATCTCAAATTGTTTTTTCCTTATTATTTTTTCTTTTCATTATTTGTTTTTCTAATAGAAAGAGTATCCAATCCTTTAAGGGATCCTGGTTATCAATATCAGTGGTCTCTTCCTAGTTTGGTATGTCTATTTTCATTTTTCCTTAGAGTTTAGATATCCACGCGGCCTGTACAAGGTCAACCCGCGTGTACACGCCCTCTGTCTCTGTTCATCACGCGTTCGCACGCGTGTTGTTTGAGTAACAATCGCGTGCTTATACATGATACTTTTTGTTAAGGGTAAGGTAGTCATCCTTTCCCTTGATAAGAATTATTCCTCTTAGGTGTTTGAATCTCTGTTTGAACAGTCAGTAGCTTAGGATTAATTTTACCCTTAGCTTGCTTTTTCTCATTTAAAACGTTGTCAAAAAAATAAAATAAAAATTACGGTTTTTAGACAAGTGTGGGAGTCATTGTTTTTACAATTGCTATTGTGTGATTTTTTAAAAATATGATTCTTTGCAATTTGTGATTAGGCCAGAATTGTTTTTCTTGGTTTTTGCTTGTCGGTATTTTTCCTTTCTTTCTTTACTAGGATTTAAATAAAATAAAATAAAAATTCTTTTCATTTTTTTGTTTGGTTGAAAAGTGTGTTTCTGCATTATTAAGCAAGGGAAAGGTCTTTTATTTCATAATATTTTGTTGTTTACTTAGATCATAAGTAGCTCGTAGTTGAGTGAAATTCCTTTGAGTTTTTTGTCCAAAATCTTAGAAAAGTTAAAAAATCTTTCTTTTGAAAAGTTGTTGAAATTTTGCATTTAGTAAAAGTTTTGTTTCTAGCTTTTTTATTCCTTTTTTTGCTTTCGTCTTTTACACATCATAATTTTCACCCTCATACCCCTTAATGTAATACAAAGCCATAAAAGTAATGCTAAATTTAAAATCTACTAGACTTTTATGTTTGTAGGGTTCACAAACTAGTTCAGGACTAGGGCCTTGGATTAGGTTGGAGAGGAAACTCTTCAAGGCCATTTAAAATCAAACATTGGAGTCTGAGATAGGGAGTGTCTAAGTCTAGTTTCATGGAAGTTATATGGGACCCCCCTCTAACACAGGGGATGAACACGAGGTCACGTGCGGAAAGGTAGCGAAGATAACCCCTCCAAAGTCAGACTAATCGTAGTGGAGAACACATATAGAGGGCTTGTTTTGGGATTCCATCGTTTGCATCTACCACGGGGCTTCGTGGGTCTTGAATCCATTCAAGGTCCTTAGTTGTCTTCCAGACCATTTTCTCTCGATACCCTTGACAGGTTTCGGGCTCGATACCTTGCTCATTATGGTCTACCCGACTTTCGACTGTACCTGCCTGGTGACTGTTCGCGTGCTGGCAACTTAGTTGCCAATCTTTGTTAGGGACATACACAGGTGACTGCAGGGGTATACCATGGTACCTAGGACAGACATCGGACCACACTTTGTAGAGTATACTCGGAGGGTGATTCCGTGTTCAAGTTTCACTTGCACCGGTAAGTTTCTCTAGTGTTGGTTGTTGTAACTGTTCTTCCAATTAATTTAGTGTTTGCTTGTCTTATCTTCTAGGGATTATTTTGTAGTGGGTGTTACTTTTGAGCGTTTAGACTACCTTAGAGTGTCTTGTATATTCTCACATAGTGGAGGATCTCAAGCTCCACCGATCATGAAGGCTTCTTGGCCTGTCGTCGGTTACACTGGAGCCACCCCCGCCACCATTAAGGCAGAAGCTAGACCAACAAAGGTCCTTTGAAGTGACCGGGTTACAACCTATTGTGCCCAAACAACCCCTGGAGGAATCGACCATTTTGGACCTTGAAGCAACTTCTCTTGGCTCAGTTGAAACCCCAACCATTGATTTCTTGGAACCTTTTATTGTACCAATTCAATTTCACGAGTGCCAGACAGTGTCACACACAACAATGGAAACAAATATTGTTACTCCTTCTAGGAATTCTTCAATTCCCACCACGGTTATCACCATAGGAGAACTTTCATCTCCTAACCCACCGTCGTTGGTCCGAACCACCATGGTCTCGACTGTAACTATGTCGCACAGTGGTCCGAACCCGTCTTTGGCAGTGGCCACAACCCCTTTCACACCAAGTGCGATAGGCCCTCTGTTCTCATACAGGATGCCTAGTTCAGGTACAATCCCTGTACTTTCCTATTCCACTTTACAGAATTTGGGTCTGGCGACAGGGAGCTCTAGCACTCCTTTTCAAGGTTACATGGGGGGCACTCCTATCCCTTTTAATGCTTTTCCTTATGGAGGAGGTCATATCCCTCCTTCGTCCCCTTCACTCGGTGGCTTGCATCAGCAATCCGCCAGGTAACCTACACACAATAGTTTATTTGGAGTGGGGAGTCAAGGAACACCTTCGCATAGTATGTCGGTAGGTTCGACACCATTTTCTTGGAATGGAACGTTTGGTAACAAAACCTTCTCGTCAACCGCTTTCCCGACTAGGGGAAACCCCATTTTTGGACAATCTACTTTTGTACAGGGTACTATTCCTGCATAGGGGGAAAACCTAGCAGGACCTTGGAATTTAGGGCAAGGATCCGTTCCCTCCTCCGGAATGTCGATCTGGGGTAATTCTTTCCATAATCAATGGAACCCCGAACAAACGAATATGCCTATCCCCACGAGACTGGCATGGGGTAATCCTTCCCAAATTCCTTCGAAGACAATGCATGCCCAACAATCTATGTCCTATTTGGTAAATCAGTTGATGATGTCTCCACATATGAAAAATCCTTACGCTGGCCAGGGCCATGGTTTCTACCAGAATCTAGACCAGCAGCCAAACTTTTCCTGGCAACCTAGTGCCAGTGAAACTCCAGGTCCCTTTTTCCCAGGTTATCAGCAACAACACAAATTACCGTTCCTTGCAACTTTACACTTGCCAAATTTGACAAGGTTGTTGAATGACCCTATTTGTTACAATCCACGTTGGCCTCCTATGCCGACGAAGTTGCCTTTGGACATTCCAAAGTTCAAAGCCAAGCCTAATGAAGATCCAGGAGATGATGTGACTACCTTTCATTTTTCGTGCTCATCTAACTCATTGAAATATGACTCCGTACAGTTGCGATTGTTTCAACGTACTCTCATTAGGAGTGCTGCGAAATGGTACATTGAGCTCGATCACTCAAGATACTCTTCTTTTGGAAAACTAGCAATGGCTTTCCTTAACCATTTCCAGTTACCTGTGAGATACGATGTTGTCATAGAGCTGCTCACTAATTTCGAACAGACAACAGGGGACCATATCTCTGATCACATTTGAGAATGGAGACACCAAAAGAGTTTAATCAAGGTACCAGTTCCACCAGCATTCCTGCTTGAGTGGTTCCTTAAGTATTTGGTCCCTCTGTTATCCAAAGACATTGCGACGTCGGGAGTTTTCTTTGAAGAAGATGCCATCATGAGGGCTCAACAGTTTGAGCCTGTCTATTCTCAGTCCAGTTTATTATACAACATCTTTCCAGATGCGCCACGTTCAATACTGGATAAAATTAGACAGAGAGTTGGACCACATGTCGATGGTATTGTCGGTTCAGCACAAACCAAGCCCGCTGAGCAATTAATGAAGCAATTGCAGTAGTTATCTATACAAAACACAACGGCCAGCCAAACTACTGCTTTGGCTTCTCCCTCTACCAAAATGTCAGAAGCACACACAGTGCAGTCAACTAACCCCAAGGCCACCTAGTAGCCTGAAGGGAAGAAAAAGAAAAGAAAGAAGGGTAAGGGGGAGAAAAAACTCAACGATAATGTTGGTGGGGACTATTATCCCCGATATATAGGGATAACTAGGAGATCATGTCTCGAGGCCCACATGGTCCTAGACATGGAGTACGAGAGCAGATTAACTTGAGCATGGCCCTTGAGGGCCCATCTTTTCTTCTTATCAGCCAGACTTGTCCTGCCAGCAGTACCAGCCTCCATCACTACCGGCATGGGCTTGCATCAGAAAAGTATCTTGCTCCATGAGGTAATTGGTCCGAGGTATCATGGTATGTGTCATATTTGATCATTATAACCTTCTTATGTATGCATTAGATCTCTTTCATTTCAAATAACTGCTTGGATCTTACACTAATCTACTTGACCACTGTTGGGGTGATTGATGGGGTAGCTTAGCAAGTTGGTATTCATGGGTCTTGGTTAGCCACCAAAGGGGGTTTGAAGAACCATCGTCCGCTCCCCTCATACTATCATTTTTTCATCTTAAAACCCCACTCATCTATCCCATTCCCCTAGTCTAGCCATTAGGATGACCATCCAGGGTACATCTTGTCTTGTGGGAAGAAGGGGCTAAAGGCCCAGGGGGTAAAAGTAGTTGGTAAAAGATAAAATCCATAGGAAAGATGAAAACCTAGAGATGCTTCACCCAGTGGATCCCCGAGAAGGCAATAAAAAGCCTCTCATAAGAAACTAAGGGACCCTAAGAAAATGATAAATAAATAAATTCAAGACCTAACCAAGAGGATGGGAGGTCTCAACACGAGCCGACCCATTATGTTCATAGGTATTTAGCGGTATGACATTGCCACCTATCTGGTCACCAAACCAGGGCAGTGACCTTTGGTTGCATGGCCAAAGGAAGGGGGGTCTCATCACGAGCCAGCCCTATCATTTTTGTGAAGATACTAGTGGG
>ML778083.1:64047-103883 GCA_009831015.1 Picea engelmannii | reverse complement strand
CATATGTGCAATTTTCCTAGTGGCCCCCATCCTAACGTGTCACAAATCTATGGTGTCAGACCCCTTCTCTCTAAACCATTTACCACCTTACCCCCCCTTCGACATACTGCCATACCGTAACTACCTCATCACCGCCACATCATGACATCATCTTCCACTATCCCGCAACTTCCTAACGTCATGTTCCACTACCCCCGTATAAGTCCCATCTCATAACTCTATCAGTTTTTACCCTCCATTCACCTGTCACAAGTCATTTCCCACTTGCCTGTCTTCCAATCACTGCCCTCCACATCATCCTGGTACACTCGTCGCCTGTCCTCCACTCACCTTTCACTTCAAATGATTCATTGGCCATTTATTATAGGCTAACATATCCGTTAGTTTGGTGAACTGTCCCCCTCGCCCAACGGATACTCGTTCGCTCAAATTTAAATTTGTTTCTGCCATTTGCGCACTGCTCACACCTTCCACACACGTGAAGCACATTTTCCTCACCTTTTTAGTCAGCGACCCAGCCATATCCATTGCCTACTAATGATTTTGTTTCAGTTTTCAAGTACCTATTGAATCGATGGCTCCAAAATCCAAAAGATCAGAAGTCGAGGAAAATCCATTCCTCCTACCTCCTGTCAATCGCGACCAGATCCCACTAGTTGAAAAAGATTACCTGATCTCAAAGACCAGGTGAAAATTCGATTTTTCTGAATTACAGCCATGGTTTAAAGACACATTCATGGATCAAAGTGATGAGATTGGGCTATGGGATTTAAATATCCCTTTATATCTCTTCCCCCAAATCCACCATTTTCCCAAGTTTTCCCTAAAATGCCAGGCTTATTACCTCCCCGATCAGAGAGACATAGTTTCATCGATCGGAGAAACTCTGTTCTCTATCACATCTGAGGCCATTGATAAAATGATGCAGATATCTAGACTTGAGTCCCACTCTACCCTCACCATTGAAGTTCTAACAAAGATGTACCAAAGTCTGTCTTTTTCCCAGAGGGCGCATATTTTTGAGCTTTTCCTCCCACAGGATGCCCAATTCCCCAAGAAAAATCCCCCTTACCACTCCTCCACGTTTTCAGAAAAGGGAAACCAAATTATTTCATCGCTATGTTGTATGCTCGATTATTTATCAAATGAATGGGTGGATGAACTCATTTTGAGTTTCCTATCCATTTTCTTTGTTGACGAAAAATACACCATCCAGTTGGACTGCATAACTTCCCTGGCTGAGAACATACAAGAACAACTTTTTACATTCACCACATAGGGCATGCCTTGGTATTCTTCAATACTGGCCTACATGTTCACCTTTTTTCATGAAGATAAGTTCTCCTTCCCTATGCAGAAAATGGACTAGGATGGCAAGCCACAGTCTGTCACCTCTTGGACTTCACTACTCAGACGAAACTCCATAGAGTTTAATTTCAAATAGTTTATTGAGTAGTTTTACCACACTGTGGTGAGCATGCTCAGTGGTAGACTATATCCATGGATAAATGAAGAATTCCATAGAAACTTACACCTCTTAGACCTCGCCAAAAGTGGAGGCTGGTACCTGTATCAAAATCACATGGAGATCAGAGTACTTGGGTGTGAGCTGGCTCCCTATAAGTTCCCTAAGTACTTGCCTCTGAGGATATTTTCCTCTGAGGGTCTGATATGGGCAGTTTTCCTAGCGGGCCCCATCCTAACATGTCACAAATCTATGGTGTCATACCCCTTCTCTCTAAACCATTTACCACCTTACCCCCCCTTCGACATACTGCCATACCATAACTACCTCATCACCGCCACATCGTGACATCATCTTCCACTATCCCGCCACTTCCTGATGTCATGTTCCACTACCCCCGTATAAGTCCCATCTCATAACTCTATCAGTTTTTACCCTCCATTCACCTGTCACAATTCATTTCCCACTTGCCTATCTTCCAATCACTGCCCTCTGCATCATCCTGGTACACTCGTCACCCGTCCTCCACTTTCCACCTTGCACTTCAAATGATTCATTGGCCATTTATTATAGGCTAACATATCTGTTAGTTAGGTGACCTATTCCCCTCGCCCAACGGATACTCGTTCGCTCAAATTTAACTTTGTTTCCGCCATTTGTCCACTGCTCACACCTTCTACACACCTGAAGCACATTTTCCTCACCTTTTTAGTCAGCGACCCAGCCATATCCATTGCCTACTAATGATTTTGTTTCAGTTTGCAAGTACCTGTTGAATTGATGGCTCCAAAATCCAAAAGATCAGAAGTCGAGGAAAATCCATTCCTCCTACCTCCTGTCAATCTCGACTAGATCCCACTAGTTGAAAAATATTACCTGATCTCAAAGACCAGGTGCAAATTCGATTTTGCTGAATTATAGCCATGGTTTAAAGACACATTCATGGATCAAAGTGATGATATTGGGCTCTAGGATTTAAATATCCCTTTGTATCTCTTCCCCCAAATCCACCATTTTCCAAAGTTTTCCCTCAAATGTTAGGCTTATTACCTCCCCGATCAGAGAGACATAGTTTCATCGTCCGAAGAAACTTTGTTCTCTATCCCATCCGAGGCCATTGATAAAATGATGCAGCTATCTAGAGTTGAATCCCACTCTACCCTCACCATTGAAGTTCTAACAAGGATGTACCAAATTCTGTCTTCTTCCCAGAGGGCGCATATGTTTGAGCTTTTCCTCCCACAGGATGCCCGATTCCCCAAGAAAATTCCCCCTTACCACTCCTCCATGTTTTCAGAAAAGGAAAACCAAATTATTTCGTTGCTATGTTGTATGCTCAGTTATTTATCAAATGAATGGGTGGATGAACTCATTTTGGGTTTCCTATCCATTTTCTTTGCTGACAAAAAATACATCATCTAGTTCGAGTACATAACTTTCCTGGCTGAGAACATACATGAACAACTCTTTAAATTTACCACATAGGGCATGCCTTGGTATTCTTCAATACTGGCCTACATGTTCACCTGTTTTCAAGATTGGACTTGGCTTCTCAAACGAAACTCCATAGAGTTTAATTTCAAACAGTTTATTGAGTAGTTTTACCACACTATGGTGAGCATGCTTAGTGGTAGAATAGATCCATGGATAAATGAAGAATTCTAGAGAATCTTACACCTCTCAGACCTCGCCAAAAGTGGAGACTGGTACCTGTATCAAAATCACATAGAGATCAGAGTACTTCGGTGTGAGCTGGCTCCCTATAAGTTGCCCAAGTACTTTCCTCTGAGGGTTCTATATGGGAATTTTTCCTAGTGGGCCCCATCCTAATGTGTCACAAATCTATGGTGTCAGACCCCTTCTCTCTAAACCATTTACCACCTTACCCCCCCTTCGACATACTGCCATACCGTAACTACCTCATCACCGCCACATCATGACATCATCTTCCACTATCCCGCCACTTCCTGACGTCATGTTCCACTACCCCCGTATAAGTCCCATCTCATAACTCTATCAGTTCTTACCCTCCATTCACCTGTCACAATTCATTTCCCACTTGCCTATCTTCCAATCACTGCCCTCTGCATCATCCTGGTACACTCATCACCTATCCTCCACTTGCCACATTGCACTTCAAATAATTCATTGGCCATTTATTATAGGCTAACATATCCGTTAGTTTGGTGACCTGTCCCCCTCGCCCAACGGATACTCGTTCGCTCAAATTTAACTTTGTTTCCGGCGCGCACTGCTCACACCTTCCGCACACCTGAAGCACATTTTCCTCACCTATTTAGTCAGCGACCCAGCCATATCCATTGCCTACTAATGATTTTGTTTCAGTTTGCAAGTACCTGTTGAATCTATGGCTCCAAAGTCCAAAAGATCATAAATCGAGGAAAATCCATTCCTCCTACCTCCTGTCAATCTCGACCAGATCCCGCTAGTTGAAAAGTATTACCTGATCTCAAAGACCAAGTGCAAATTCGACTTTGCTGAATTATAGCCATGGTTTAAAGACATATTCATGGATCAAAGTGATGAGATTGGGCTCTAGGATTTCAATATCCCTTTGTATCTCTTCCCCCAAATCCACCATTTTCCCAAGTTTTCCCTCAAATGCCAGGCTTATTACCTCCCCGATCAAAGAGACATAGTTTCATCGTCCAGAGAAACTCTGTTCTCTATCACATCCAAGGACATTGATAAAATGATGCAGATATCTAGAGTTGAATCCCACTCTACCCTCACCATTGAAGTTCTAACAAATATGTACCAGAGTCTGTCTTTTTCCCAGAGGGCGCATATTTTTTAGCTTTTCCTCCCACAGGATGCCCAATTCCCCAAGAAAAATCCCCCTTACCACTCCTCCATGTTTTCAGAAAAGGGAAACCAAATTATTTCATCGCTATGTTGTATGCTTGAAGTTATTTATCAAATGAATTGGTGGATGAACTCATTTTGGGTTTCCTATCCATTTTCTTTGCTGACAATAAATACACCATCCAGTTCGACTACATAACTTTCCTAGTTGATAACATACATGAACAACTCTTTAAATTCACCACATAGGGCATGCCTTGGTATTCTTCAATACTGGCCTACATGTTCACTTGTTTTCAAGAAGATAAGTTCTCTTTCCCTATGCAAAAAATGGACCAGTATGGCAAGCTACAGTCTGTCACCTCTTGGACTTCGTTGCTGAGACGAAACTCCACAGAGTTTAATTTCAAATAGTTTATTGAGTATTTTTACCACAGTGTGGTGAGCATGCTTAGTGGTAGACTAGATCCATGGATAAATGAATAATTCCAGAGAATCTTACAGCTCTTAGACCTCGCCAAAAGTGGAGAGTAGTACCTATATCAAAATCACATGGAGATCAAAGTACTTGGGTGTGAGTTGGCTCCCTATAAGTTGCCCAAGTACTTTCCTCTGAGGATATTTTCCTCTGGGGGTCCGATATGGGCAGTTTTCCTAGCGGGCCCCATCCTAGCGTGTCACAAATCTATGGTGTCAGACCCCTTCACTCTAAACCATTTACCACCTTACCCCCCCTTCGACATACTGCCATACCGTAACTACCTCATCACCGCCACATCATGACATCATCTTCCACTATCTCGCCACTTCCTGATGTCATATTCCACTACCCCCGTATAAGTCCCATCTCATAACTCTATCAGTTTTTACCCTCCATTCACCTGTCACAAGTCATTTCCCACTTTCCTATCTTCCAATCACTACCCTCTGCATCATCCTGGTACACTCGTCACCCATCCTCCACTTGCCACCTTGCACTTCAAATGATTCATTGGTCATTTATTATAGGCTAACATATCCCTTAGTTTGGTGACCTGTCCCCCTCACCCAACGGATACTCGTTCGCTCAAATTTAACTTTGTTTCCTCCATTTGCGCACTGCTCACACCTTTTGCACACTTGAAGCACATTTTCCTCAAATTTTTAGTCAGCGACCCAACCATATCCATTGCCTACTAATGATTTTGTTTCAGTTTGCAAGTACCTGTTGAATTGATGGCTCCAAAATCCAAAAGATTAGAAGTCGAGGAAAATCCATTCCTCCTATCTCCTGTCAATCTCAACCAGATCCCGCTAGTTGAAAAATATTACCTGATCTCAGAGACCAAGTGCAAATTCAATTTTTCTGAATTACAGCCATGGTTTAAAGACACATTCATGGATCAAAGTGATGAGATTGGGCTCTGGGATTTAAATATCCCTTTGTATCTCTTCCCCCAAATCCACCATTTTCCAAAGTTTTCCCTCAAATGCCAGGCTTATTACCTCCCCGATCAGAGAGACATAGTTTCATCGTACGGAGAAACTTTGTTCTCTATCACATCCGAGGCCATTGATAAAATGATGCAGATATCTAGAGTTGAATCCCACTCTACCCTCACCATTGAAGTTCTAACAAAGATGTACCAAAGTCTGTCTTTTTCCCATAGGGAGCATATTTTGAGCTTTTCCTCCCACAGGATGCCCAATTCCCCAAGAAAAATCCCCCTTACCACACCTCCATGTTTTCAGAAAAGGGAAACCAAATTATTTCATCGCTATGTTGTATGCTCAGTTATTTATCAAATGAATGGGTGGATGAACTCATTTTGGGTTTCCTATCCATTTTCTTTGTTGACAAAAAATACACCATCCAGTTCGACTACAAAACTTTCCTGGCTGAGAACATACATGAACAACTCTTTAAATATACCACATAGGGCATGCCTTGGTATTCTTCAATACTGGCCTACATGTTCACTTGTTTTCAAGAAGATAAGTTCTCTTTCCCTATGCAGAAAATGGTCCAGGATGACAAGCCACAGTCTATCACCTCTTGGACTTCGCTGCTCAAACGAAACTCCACAGAGTTTAATTTCAAACAGTTTATTGAGTAGTTTTACCACACTATGGTGAGCATGCTCAGTGGTAGAATAGATCCATGGATAAATGAATAATTCCAGAGAATCTTACACCTCTTAGACCTCGCCAAAAGTGGAGACTGGTACCTGTATCAAAATCACATGGAGATCAGAGTACTTCGATGTGAGCTGGCTCCCTATAACTTGCCCAAGTACTTTCCTCTAAGGGTTCGATATGGAAAATTTTCCTAGCGGGCCCCATCCTAACGTGTCACAAATCTATGGTGTCAGACCCCTTCTCTCTAAACCATTTACCACCTTACCCCCCCTTCGACATACTGCCATACTGTAACTACCTCATCACCACCACATCGTGACATCATCTTCCAGTATCCCGCCACTTCCTGACATCATGTTCCACTACCCCCGTATAAGTCCCATCTCATAACTCTATCAGTTTTTACCCTCCATTCACCTGTCACAATTCATTTCCCACTTGCCTATCTTCCAATCACTGCCCTCCGCATCATCCTGGTACACTCGTCACCTATCCTCCACTTGCCACCTTGCACTTCAAATGATTCATTGGCCATTTATTATAGGCTAACATATCTGTTAGTTTGGTGACCTATCCCCCTCGCCCAACAGATACTCGTTCGCTCAAATTTAACTTTGTTTCCACCATTTACACACTGCTCACACCTTCTGCACACCTGAAGCACATTTTCCTCACCTATTTAGTCAGCGACCCAGCCATATCCATGGCCTACTAATGATTTTGTTTCAGTTTGCAAGTACATGTTGAATCGATGGCTCCAAAGTCCAAAAGATCAGAAGTCGAGGAAAATCCATTCCTCCTACCTCCTGTCAATCTCGACCAGATCTCGCTAGTTGAAAAACATTACCCGATCTCAGAGACCAGGTGCAAATTCGATTTTGTTCAATTACAACCATGGTTTAAAGACACATGCATGGATCAAAGTGATGAGATTGGGCTCTGGGATTTCAATCTCCCTTTGTATCTCTTCCCCAAAATCCACTATTTTCCCAAGTTTTCCCTCAAATGCCAGGCTTATTACCTCCCCGATCAAAGAGACATAGTTTCATCGTCCGGAGAAACTCTGTTCTCTATCACATCTGAGGCCATTGATAAAATGATGCAGATATCTAGAGTTGAATCCCACTCTACCCTCACCATTGAAGTTCTAACAAAGATGTACCAAAGCCTGTCTTTTTCCCAGAGGACACATATTTTTGAGCTTTTCCTCCCACAGGATGCCCAATTCCCCAAGAAAAATCCCCCTTACCACTCCTCCATGTTTTTAGAAAAGGGAAACCAAATTATTTCATCGCTATGTTGTATGCTCGGTTATTTATCAAATGAATGGGTGGATGAACTCATTTTGGGTTTCCTATCCATTTTCTTTGCTGACGAAAAATACACCATCCAGTTCGACTACATAACTTTCCTAGCTGAGAACATACATGAACAACTCTTTAAATTCACCACATAGGGCATGCCTTGGTATTCTTCAATATTGGCCTACATGTTCACCTATTTTCAAGAAGATAAGTTCTCTTTCCCTATGCAGAAAATGGACCAGGATGGCAAGCCACAGTGTGTCACCTCTTGGACTTCGTTGCTCAGAAGAAACTCCACAGAGTTTAATATCAAACAGTTTATTGAGTAGTTTTACATCACTGTGGTGAGCATGCTCAGTGGTAGACTAGATCCATCGATAAATGAAGAATTCCAGAGAATCTTACAAATCTTAGACCTCGCCAAACGTGGAGACTGGTACCTGTATCAAAATCACATGGAGATCAGAGTACTTCGGTGTGAGCTGGCTCCCTATAAGTTGCTCAAGTACTTTCCTCTGAGCATATTTTCCTCTGAGGGTCCGATATGGGAAGTTTTCCTAGCGGGCCCCATCCTAACATGTCATAAATCTATGGTGTCAGACCCCTTCTCTCTAAACCATTTACCACCTTACCCCCCCTTCGACATACTGCCATACCGTAACTACCTCATCATGACATCATCTTCCACTATCCTTCCACTTCCTAACGTCATGTTCCACTACCCCCGTATAAGTCCCATCTCATAACTCTATCAGTTTTTACACTCCATTCACCTGTCACAAGTCATTTCCCACTTGCCTATCTTCCAATCACTGCCCTTCGCATCATCCTGGTACACTCGTCACCCGTCCTCCACTTCTCACCTTGCACTTCAAATGATTCATTGGCCATTTATTATAGGCTAACATATCCCTTAGTTTGGTGACCTGTCCCCCTCGCCCAACGGATACTCGTTCGCTCAAATTTAACTTTGTTTCCACCATTTGCGCACTGCTCACACCTGAAGCACATTTTCCTCACCTATTTAGTCAGGGACCCAGCCATATCCATTGCCTACTAATGATTTTGTTTCAGTTTGCAAGTACCTGTTGAATCGATGGCTCCAAAGTCCAAAAGATCAGAAGTCGAGGAAAATCCATTCCTCCTACCTCCTATCAATCTCGACCAGATCCCGCTAGTTGAAAAAGATTACCTGATCTCAGAGACCAGGTGCAAATTTGATTTTGCTGAATTACAACCATGATTTAAAGACACATTCATGGATCAAAGTGATGAGATTGGGCTCTGGTATTTCAATATCCCTTTGTATCTCTTCCCCCAAATCCACCATTTTCCCAAGTTTTCCCTCAAATTCCAGGCTTATTACCTCCCCGATCAGAGAGACATAGTTTCATCGTCCGGAGAAACTCTGTTCTCTATCACATCTGAGGCCATTGATAAAATGATGCAGATATCTAGAGTTGAATCCCACTCTACCCTCACCATTGAAGTTCTAACAAAGATGTACCAAAGTCTGTCTTTTTCCCAGAGGGCACATATTTTTGAGCTTTTCCTCCCACAGGATGCCCAATTCCCCAAGAAAAATTCTCCTTACCAGTCCTCCATGTTTTCAGAAAAGGGAAACCAAATTATTTCATCGCTATGTTGTATGCTCGGTTATTTATCAAATGAATGGGTGGATGAACTCATTTTGGGTTTCCTATCCATTTTCTTTGCTGACGAAAAATACACCATCCAGTTCGACTACATAACTTTCCTGGATGAGAACATACATGAACAACTCTTTAAATTCACCACATAGGGAATGCCTTGGTATTCTTGAATACTGGCCTACATGTTCACCTGTTTTCAAGAAGATAAGTTCTCTTTCCCTATGCAGAAAATGGACCAGGATGGCAAGCCACAGTTTGTCACCTCTTGGACTTCGCTGCTTAGACGAAACTCCACAGAGTTTAATTTCAAACAGTTTATTGAGTAGTTTTACCACACTGTGGTGAGCATGCTCAGTGGTAGACTAGATCCATGGATAAATGAAGAATTCCAGAGAATCTTACACCTCTTAGACCTCGCCAAAAGTGGAGACTGGTACCTGTATCAAAATCACATGGAGATCAGAGTACTTGGGTGTGATTTGGCCCCCTATAAGTTGCCCAAGTACTTGCCTCTGAGGATATTTTCTTTGGAGTACATTAGGCAAATGATCAATTCAAATGAAATTCATTTCATGTCTTTGAAGAAGAAACAAGAACCTAGAATCAAAGGGCAGATTGGACCTTTTATCTGCAACAGTCGAGTTGTAGGAGAAGAGGCAGACAAGTTATTAAGGATATGAATTTTAGCACTAGTTTTGTTTGGCACTATGATCCATGTGGGATCATTGCAGAGATGAGATTGAAGAAAAAAAATTCTCCATATTATCATACACTCAAACCAAAGATCGAGAAATTTGTGAACCAAACAGAGTGGGAGGTGAACACTCTGGAAGACATTGAACAACAATATCCTCTAGCCATGATTTCACAAAACACAACTCCACAGGTACAAAAGGAGAAAATACCCAGGAAGGATGATTCACCTTCAGTCACTGAGGTGTCAACAGAGGATTTACAATTGTACACTAAAAAGCCTAAAACCACTCACACTACTCACAGGTCTAGAGAAGAAGAGACGTAGTCTACCAAAGTAGCCGAGGGAGAAAGGTCACCACTTCTTTCAAGTAGCCATCAGATGATGTCTACCTCATCCTCAAAGAAGAAAATTGTTACCACTGTGACCACCTAGCCTCCACCAGCATCTGCAAAGTTGAGTATTTTTGAAAAGTATGACTTAATCAAGAAGAAGAATGAGATGCTGAAAAATCACACTTATGCTCAGTTCTGGAAGCAGACTTCAAAAACAAAGCATAGTTTGCTCTCTCATTTTGATACTAAAAAAGGAAGAATGCACATGGAGTTAATGCAAGCACAGGTACCTCATCCAAAATAGATCATGGGTTACAAAAGGTCGACTCTGGAATTTGATGCCAAGCAAGTTCATCCAGCTGATCAGATGGATGTTCACAGGCAAACTAGAGAAATGGTTTTTTCCACATTGTCTCATGCTTCCACTACTACTGCGGAATTACATGTCTCTCTGAACAATGTTCAGACCCAATTAAATTTCGAGAAAATATCTTCTTTTGCAAAGGATAACAAGATTAAATCTTTAGAATAATTGGTACTCAAAATTGGGTATGACCCTTCAAATGTAAAAGAAACTGAGGAGTTTCTCAAGAAAAAGAATGTTGACATAGCATCTCTGAGGAAGCAACTAAAATTGCCAGCTGCAGAAGACTCACAGGCCAAAGAGATAGCTGAGACAAAAGGTGAAAAGGAGGAATTGTTGAAGCTAATCATGCAACAGAACGAATAGATAAAGGAAATGGAGGTAGAGTTGGAAAGGTTGTTAAAGGAGAAGGAACAGGAAACACCTATGGAAGTCATCCCACTGAGTGCAATTCCCCTCACA
Organism: Picea engelmannii; assembly: GCA_009831015.1. NCBI lineage: Eukaryota > Viridiplantae > Streptophyta > Pinopsida > Pinales > Pinaceae > Picea > Picea engelmannii. The sequence continues at coordinate 92,663 of ML778083.1, read as the reverse complement.
AGAGTTAGCACGGTGACAACATCATTCACCACCACTACAAAAGTTCCTTCTGCCACCTCAGTGGCGGCTTTAGGAACATCTGAAGCTTTAGCAACATCAATGAAGAAGATGACTTTGCAAGGAATAGAAATCAAAAGATTGGAGAAGGAAATAAAGAATCTCCAAAATCTAAAAACTTCTTTCCAATCTAGTTACGATACATAAACACACACATCAGAAAAGTTGAAGCAGGAAATCCAACAACTGTAGAAACAAACAGTTATGGGCAAAACACTGGCAGAGGCCAAAGAGAACATCTGGATGGATATCTCCAAATCCATAAATGAAATATGGCCTATTGTGAAAATCATGTTTGAGCAACATGAGTTTGTGTTAACGAGCAAATAGGCCATCGATAGGATCAAAGGAGAATTGGGAGAGAGGCCCACATAAGAGAATGAAATTATCAGGGTTCTGAATTCAAAGACTAGGGAAGAACTGGAAGACCTAAAGATTGATGATAGAACGAAAACATCCTTGAGGTTAAAAGAGTGCTGACCAAAAAGGATTGATGTTGTAGCTGGAGGAGAAATCCCAGAACATGGATATCGGGGTTCATATATTCTTCAGCAAGATTGATGTTTTGCAGAAGAAAGGCCTTCCCAGTCTACTGGTTCTAAATGATAAACTGATGACCCTATCTGACTACAAGAAAAATATTTCCATGGTGGCCAATGACAGTTCCAAGTTTTCAGGAATTCAGGGTAGTATCACAGGCAATATGTTTCTAGAGACTTTGCAGCTGGACCTCAATATCCAACACGAAATTAGATATATTTTCATCACCAAGCCGACTTTCGCCAAATATACTGAGATGGATGAAATCTACCTCAGGCTACTAAAAGTCACCATCCCTAGTCAGCAAAGATGGGAGGAGTTGTGCGAATTGATTGAGTATGGATGAGGTGTGTCATCCAAGTCAAGAAGTAGAGCAGTCGGAGTCACATGAATGACTCACCAACAACCTTCCCCAAAATCAACATGAATAATCTGACAGATCATCAGTAGTTCCTACAATTTTGTATCTTGTTGTCTAGTTGTTAGGATTAGATTATACCACATCTTGATCATTAATGATGGGGTTGTTTGTAATTTTTTTTATAAATACTTCAAAATTTGAAGTACTGAGGGTTGATCTTTACGCCCAAGAAAGTTGTAAGCACTATAATTTTTATCGGAGATCTACCAATAATAAAAAGGACTTTCACAGGATTCATGCATCTTAGTTGTTGGTGGTGTTTTCTTCTCTCAGTTTAAATATTTTTCCTATCTTCATAATCACTTATGTTTTCTACATATGATCGTTTAAAAGAAGTTGAAGTTGCATAATTTATCTTTGTATACTCTGTTTCTGGATTTTAAAGATCTTAATGTTTATCTTCTGATGTTATGATTAAGAAATTCTTAAATGCTTCCTGGTTATAATTGATTATCTCATCTTTGTGCTATCCACCATTTAATTTCTAAAGGATCTAACAGTTGCATTATCCTGCCCCGTGAAAACATCTTATAAAATATGTTCGTTGATCTCAAACTTTATAAAACAAACCCCATAGCCCAATGGATGCGTAAGCAATATTTCATCCATATTTATAAAACAAACACACAATCTCATTTATTTAACTAGCCTAACATCTGAAATCTAAAACAAAGTTAAATCTCACAGAGAGACCCCTCTCTGAAACTGGAAGGGCTAGATCCCAGTTTTGAAGTGGTTGGATAAGGTTACCTCTAGTAAATTTCTTCTACTTAACAATAGCCTCTGGGAATTTACAGAGCGATAACACTCTGTAACTGAACCATTTTACTTGAGATTTATCAATTGGCTAAAGAACATATTGCTCCTTGTATCCTCATAGTGTGTTATAATTTCTTTCATGAAAATTGTCCAAGTGACAAGTGATTTGTGAGAAAAAATCCATCTATACCATACAAATTTATTGGGTTCTAAATATAAAGAAGCAATTCATACCTTTTGTGTATGTGGCACATTCTGTAGATCAAATAATTGCTCCATCTGAAGTATGCATGTGATAGGGTCCTTTCCATCAAACTTTCTCATATTGATCTTAGGAACGCGGTTGGTCTTCAACCCAAAGTTAGAGTTTCTCCATTCTTGATTCACCTTCCTTGTGTCCTCATCATGAATTTCATGGGATACATTTTCACTTTCAGGTGTCCTCTCTATTAGGAAATTTTTCAATCCTTCCATGATCTCCTCTTTTAAACCATCCTTCTTTGCCTCCAACTTAGCTTCCATATCTTATAGTTCATCTTTTGTTACTATCTAATTTTGTAAATCATTTATGTCCCTATTCATTTCTTCACCTTCATAAAGAGTCCAAGTAGGATTGTCTGGAGGCTTATTTGGTGTAGAAGTTCCCCTTTTTGGTGGCATGTTGGCCAAGTATCACTTGAAACCTTGATTTTGAGGTGGTTTTGCTAGACAATATTCTTTTTATTGTATCTCCAAAATTTCAGCCCTTATGAGTATGAAATTTTATTTTTTGTAGGTGTATGATATTTCTTCTATGCAATTCCATGGGTCTTATCAAACTTGGATGTGCCAAGTGGAATTTACGGTAACTTCCCCACAACTTGCTGATTTTTATCCTTTCTAGGAGATATCAATTGTATAGCATGCCCTGCAAAAAATAATTGATATAAAATTATGAAACTACTACCACAACTACTGTGTTCTATTCACTATCCAATGCAACTAGTCTCACTCAATTTGGATACTCTAGGAAGAAATTATTTTTTTTTTACCCGGAACACCTGCTTGAGACTAGTCAATAGGACTAGTCAGATACCCTATCTTCGATAGGGTGCATATACAAATTTAAGATGAACCAGAAGCTAAAACAGTTACCATAGATATCTTACTAATTTCTGTGAATATAATTTGGATTTCAGGGTCTGAAATGTTACAAAAAACATTTTATAGATGAAATTTTGCAATGACTCAATTCAGGATGATTCCAGAACCCTATCTTAGAAAGGATGTATATCCAAACGTATAAGGAATGAGAAGATGAAATTGTAACCCAATGTACCTTGATTTGTTTCATAAATATCCTCCAAGTCGTTCCTTCTGAACAATTTTATAAAAAAAATTATAGCGAAAATTCCAAGGTGTCTTAGATGTAGCAGTGAAACCCCAAGACCTTGAGCTCTGATACCATATGTTAGGAACCAAATATCAATATAGCATAGATAAACCTCATAATAATTACTCAACGCCTTGAAAAAGAGATAAATTCATATAACAAGCCTCTTTGAGGGGGAAACCTCCTTATGCCCCATAAATTTTCAATTACAAGATGATTCAAAATGAAAATGTCTCATTGGTATATATAGGAGACTAGGAGGTATAATTAAAACTAATGGACTAAAGCTGACATAAATAAAATAAAATTACTAATATAATATGCCCCAACTAAGGGGTAATGAGCCACTATTTAGGGCTTAACGATATATACCTTGGCTATTAGTTTTGAATTTATTTGTATTTCCCCACCATGTTTTTACTATATTGTGAATAGTTTTGTCATATTTTGTGCATTCATCATCCTCAAACTTCATTATAAATGATGCATTGTAATTATATTTGTGGTTGGGGGTTAATTTGTACATTGCTTGAATGTCCTCGGGTCGAAAGGAGAGGATGATGGTCTTATGATGAATGTAGATGGTTCTGGTCAAGATATCCACATGCTCTAAGGCCCAGCTTATCATATCAGTATATGGCATTAATTTCGGTCGAGCTACAACTTTGTGAAGTTCCACCTTAGCCACCTATATTAGCTTGGCTACAAATGACTCATCTTCTTCTCCACTTGAATCATCAGAACAAAGGGAATTTTCCTGCTCTAAAATATCATCAACCTGCTTCCATGATTTAATGGTGCCTGTCAGTCAAGTGGTAGTGTCTAAAAGAATGTTTGAATTTGGATTCGGCTCCTCAACAAATGGATCTTGATTCTTTCCTTCTTTATGTGGTGCCATGATTTCAAAATATTGATGTTATCCCTCCTGTGAGAAGTAAAAATTTGTGAGTCCAAACTATTGAATAGGAAATTTCTAGATGCTAATGGAAAAATGCTAAGAAGTTCAAAATGCATTTATTAAAAGAAATAATAAACACTAATTATCCTTACATTTAATCCATTGACATCGTAATCATGCCAAATATGTCAAATTTATTACCTGACAGTCACAAGATTTTCCAACCTTTTACCCTAGCCACGTTAAACACACTTTTAATGATCATAAGTAAGATAAGCTATTTCGGTGGTTTGACATTCAAGGGTTTTGAATGAGGAATAATAGATATATCCCAAAGGCCGAATTCAGGAAGAAATTATTCAACCTTTAATTTATTATTATTTTTTAATTAGTCACTATTTAAGGTCACTTTAATTTTAAGTGCTTCGAAACTTCGGGACTCCAGAGCTTTGGGGCTTCGTGAGTTTGCATTAGCGGTGAATAGAGTTCCCTAGAAAAAATGTTTTTTATTTCTTGGGATGAGAAATGTTCCTTTCTTGTGATTCTTGTTTCATTGCAATCCACATTTAGATTTGAAGATTTTCTTGCATAATGTTATGGAAAGATATATATTTATTGTTGTATAGGTTAAAATGGGAAGCTACATGGAAAGATATGAAAGGAGGGATTAGTCTATTTTAGATCATAGTTGTTTTCTAGGAGTTTGTAAATGTAAAAACCTATATTTTAGCCTTAGAAGGTTAGAACTTTGACTTTTACTTATCTTAGTGATTCATTACTGAGTATTTGTTGGGTTGAGTTAGAATCATATAGACATTTGAAATGTATACATATCGATCTATTTATGTATTGATGGATATTATTTATATTGTTATGTTTTTATGATGATGATAGTTTTGTGATTTGTCTAAACATGCAAATTGAAAATTTGAACGTTGGTACGTGGATAATAATTCAAAAATATGTTGTGAATGTATAATATATTGAAGGGATCATGTAAATAAATAGACATTTATTAATTGAACATTAATACAGATAATTATTCTCATATGAAATTTGTAATGTATATGCATGGATATGAGTTATGAGACATCCAAATGGCTATAGTCTTGAGGTGACCAAGGCATGGCATGGCATGGTAAGGAAAGGCATGGGATGAAAATTCAATGCAAGTAAAGGCAGGGAAAGTCATGGCAAGGCAAGTCATGGAAAGGCAAGGCGTGGCATGGAAAGGCAAGACAAGGCATGAAAACATATGGCATGGCATGTAAAGGAAAGGAAATGGAAGGCATAACAAGGCAAGGCAAGGGAAGGAAAGACATGGAAAGGAATGGCATGGCATGGCATGGCATGGATATGCAAGGCAGGGCATGGCATGGCATGGCATGGATATGCAAGGCAAGGCATGGCATGGCAAGGCAAGGCATGACAAGGCATGGAATGGCAAGGAAAGGCATGGAAAGGCATGTCATGGAAATGCAAGGCATGGAATGGCATGGCAAGGCAAGGAATGACATGGTATTGCATGGCATGGAAAGTGAAGGAAAGGAAAGGAATGGCATGGAAAGGCATGGCATGGCATGGCATGGCATGACAGGAAATTCAAGGAAAGGAATGGTATGACATGGAAATCCAAGGAAAGAAATGGTATGGAATGGAATGGAATGGAAAGGAAATTTAAGGTAAGACAAGGCAAGGCAAGGGAACACAAGGCAAGGAAAATGTAAGGAAAGAAAAGGCAAGGCAAGGGAACACAAGGCAAGGAAAATGTAAGGAAAGAAAAGGCAAGGCAAGGCTACGAATTGATCAAATACTTTGTTGTGGATACCCCATCCAATTGGCATCTTGCACATTCATCCATGGAGTTGGATACCTTGGAATTCACATGTATGGAGTGGTTACATGCATGCACATTATTGGAGGGAACATTCCATGTGGACAATTGGCATTTGAATTTGCTTGATTCCTATTTTTGGTGGTGTGTCCCCTTCATGAGAATTATTTGGTGTATACTACTACTATTTTTGGATGAGGGATAATTTATTTGGAGAGGCTAATGTCCACATGTTGTAATATGGCCAACCATGGATTGAGGAGAGATATAACTAATTTATTATTATAATATTTATTTGACTTTTCATGGATTTACTTAGAAAATAATATTATTTTATTGTATAAGAGAAGAGATTCACTCTAGAAAGAAGAATTCTCTCTGTCCATTGTAAAGGGTGGAGAATTTGGGAATTTAGGACCTCTCCTCCTCAGATACATTGTAGAACATTTTGGCAAGATTAATAGAGAATTTGAGGCATATTTTCATTTGTTTTGAGGCTTTATTGTGCACTCATATTTTATGTGTTGATTATGTATTAAGAAACACTTGTAACATGTTGTGATTGCCATTATAATAAACCATTCTTCATTTTGGATAGAGTAATGTGAGGTTACAACCCTCTTATTTATATTGTGATTATGTTATCTTACATGATCGTTATTATTGGTTCCTTGAGTCTTAACTAGGATGGGACTGTTATCGCGCAATTTGCACTTTCCCAAAGCCAAAGGCAAGTGAACATTAAATTGGCGTAACAAGGAGGTTTTCCTATCACTATCACCTAAACAAGACACCTCTTTATATTTAGGAGTAGTAGCCTAGCAGAGATGTCCCTAGTGACCCGGGGTTTCAGAAGGATAAGGAAATAGTATCAAGAAAGTCTCACCCCTCTCACAGGTCACTCTGATCAAAAGTTCCAATGGTTTAATGATATGAAGCAAAGTAATATTTAAGTGTACCTGCCTAGAATAAGACAACAAGAAAAAATACTATTTGCAAGTACCATATCATGTCAATGCTTCATAAAACCATAGACTTTTGATAAAAAAAGAAGAATTTGATATAAAATATGAAGCAACAAAAGTATTTATAACAACAATGTATATCTAGAAATAGCTTCACAATTATGCCTCAATAAAGCTTAAAAAATGACCAGAAATGATAACATAAACTTGACAAAGTGATCGTAATTGTCAAAAGGAACGATGGAAATGTATAATCATCTTTAAAACTTGATTTTAAGATGAATTTTCTGATGTTATAGATGGTTGTAGAAATATTTTGCAACAACAACAAATTATTTAGTAGGTTAGTCTAATCAAAAGTTAGAAATAGTTAGTAAAGGTCTTAAGGTAGATGGTTTAAGAGTTGTTTTAGTCAATCGGTCACTTGCAAGGTATGAACTAGTGCCTTTTAGGGTTAATGGAGTCAATTTTGCAGTGGAAATTCTTAGAGGGAAACAACAAATGATAATACGTGAGATAAAGGAAAAGGGAAGATGATTGAGGTGTTAGTAACCTAAGGCCTCAATATCTAAAACAATAGAAGGAAAAGATGCTAGGAAGTAAGTAACCCTAGGCCCTAGCGATTTCCTTCTTCTTTAGATCAAACTTGAAACAAATGTATGAAGCTTAATGAAGCAATGATACTAGAGTTCTACTAAGGTAGGGATCTAGTATATCCCTCAAGGGAGGTGTCTTCTAGCAAAATCAATTAGGTGAAGAGGTATAAAGAAGAGGACAATAACATGTGATTTTCTCCTAGGGTTTCACACTAACAATTTCATAATCTTAGAAATGAACAAGTAAATGGACCAAAACCATTCAAAATAAAGAAGCATTGCATATTTCTACTTACTTCACCAATAATAATCTAGCCACAAACCCTAGTTGAAGACTTTCCACCATGAAAATGCAAAAATACACCAAAATAAGCTACTCCCAAGAGTTGTTCATGACTTAATTTCAACCAATAGTCCTTAAAAGAGGTCAAGTTTTAGACCTTACACTTGTGTGAGTGAAATATGATAAAAACTATACAGGATTTTCCCCTTATTTATACAATAATTATGACCTTTAATTACAATTTAGGTAAAAAAAGGATGACATGGCCAATTTACATCAAAAATCCTGTTTTACATAAAATTGACAATTAAAACCCTAATTTTTTCTTTTAGGGCTGATGTCATGCCCCTCCTAGGTTGATGTTAGGCCCCTTATTGGAACGCTATCCCTCCAAAGTGAAAAGTTAGGCCTCAAAATGCCTCAGAAGATACCACACATGCCAACCAAGTTGTCCTCATGCCCAAACCCCAACTGGATGACATCAAGGCTCAAAATGATGATGTAAGGGGCCTTCAAGGGCCAACATCATGGTGGGAGGGAAATACCCCCGTAGGTCTAGGCCTGCCAAAGTGCCTCTGGTGTAACATCCTCCTATTTCTCTGGTGCAAGCCTCTAGTATCCCTCTTCCCCTGGATGCGATCACAACATCCATATGGTGGGATTTTATCCCCATGAAGGTTCAAACTAATCATATCCCCATATGTACTTGTCTATCATGCATGGTCCTATAGAAAAAAAAAGTACGCACTCCATGGGCTCATAAGTCACAGGGATCATAGAAATGTCAATCAGATCTAATAATCAAGTTACCCAAACATGTGCATCAAACCCCCCTTTAGCCAAAAAAATGCTCAAAGACGTTATGTTATTTAACAAGATAGGTTTGTAGAGGGTCTTAGGATGTCCTATTGGGGTAATCATTCTCGGTTTTGGGGTGTTAACAAGGTGAATACTAATCTAGTTCATGTAAATGTATGAGATGGTGTAGGGAATGTTTGTGCAAGGGGTTCAGTGATGACAGGGAAATGTAGGTCTTACCTGCGGGTGCCTCTGTAGAGGGTGAGATGCACCTTGTCATGGATGCAATTGTTTCCTAGCCCATTCAATGCCTTTTACTCTTTGTCTTATTGATTTTTATTTTCAAGAGAATAGTTGGAGGACACTGTCTTAGCGCGGTGACAACGTTACCCACAAGCATTTCACAGAAATGAGAAGGTTGGCTCGTGATGAAACCCCCTTTCTCTTGGATATGTCACCAAGAGCCACTAACCTGTCTTGGTGACTAGATGAATAGTAGTGGCATACCGCTACATTCCCTTGGACGTAATAGGTCGACTCATGATGAGACCTCCTATCCACTATCTAGGCCCGTGGTCTATTCACGCCATGGAACCAAACGACCGGGCGACACGATTCAACAGGAGTTTGGATAGGGCCTAGCCCTTGGACCCCGCACTGGCATGTAACCACCACCACAGAACTAGGGTCCTATCGACTATTTTTGGCAGGGGTTATATATTGTTAAGCTCGTGGTCCTGTACACACGCCCGATGACCATGAGCGAGCCGGGGACAGGGGGCCAGTGGAGCACATGGCCACATGGTCGCTCCTCCACATGACCAGGGGTGCGCGTGTTTGGGGATGCACCCAAAATTCATTCAAAAATGGGTTTTGTTATAAATTTTTTGATTTTAATTGATATTTTGCCTGATATTAGTTGATTTTCTCCATTTTTGGGAGATATTGGGCATTTTTGGAGCCCAAATTTTGGGAGGAAGTTGGGGATGGATAACCAACTTCAGATATATAAAAACCAGGCCTGTTTGAGGCCATGAAGGACAATCAGAGAAAAGTTATGCTGAAGGGAAGCCAGGCTAAAGCCATTTTTATGCAGGGAAGCTATTGAGGAGTAGACGCTTGTGGGCCATTTCTGGGAGCTGCGGACGTCCGTTTTGTGTGTCGTTTTCTTTGCAGGGTTCTATAGATCTAGAAGAACATGACCAGATCAATATTGTAGCCAATTGGCACTGTTACGATGTATTTTTGAGCTTTTGAACAGAAATAAAGAAGCCTCCCCCACAGAGACAAAAGGCCCGGAGACGTAAGCAACGTTGTGCTGAACTTCGTTATCAATTCTCGTGTTATGGTTTGCTATTTATTACTTCATTTAAGATCTACATATGTGTATATGGTTGTCATAATTCCTCTTCTTTCCTCATTCTTTCATTAAGTTTCTCAAATGGTTAATTAACACATGCAAAATTAAAACTCAACCATCGTCATTAAAAGATCCTACGGATCAAGTGGTATTAGAGCTAGTTGACGTTTGAATTTGATTTTTGCATGTTAACCAGGGAAAAGATACAGCGTGGTGAAGGCAATCTTGTTGCATAGAATCCATTAATTGGATTGAGAAAGAGAGCTTCTCACAGCGAGAAGATGGCATCGGAAGAAGGGATTTCTCAGGATGAGAAAGAGTTCCAAAAAAAATTCCTTGCTATGTCGGAGATGGTGAAATTTTTGTACGAGGATTACTTGGACTGAAAGAGACCAGTTTTGGGTGAATATTCAAAGGGAAAAAGTGAAGAGGAAGAGGATCATCCTCATATTCCTCCTTCACCTCCATCATCACCTCCTTCTTCTCCTTCTTCTTCAAGTTCAAGTTCTAAATCTAATGGAAAGAAAAATGTTTATAAGCATAAAAGTGAAATCCCATTGTTAAAACTTGATGTAAAATTTGAGTTGCCCATATATGATGGTGAAGTAAATGCAGAAAAACTTGATAATTGGATTAGGCAGATGGAGGTATATTGCAGTTTGCAACAGATCAAAGATGAGGCCACACAAATCAAGTTGGCATCTTTGAGACTTGTAGGTACAACTCTCATCTGGTAGAAAAGAAAGCTGCAAAAGGGAACACAAGATGTGGGTAATGTATTTCCATCATGGAAGAGTTTCATTTCTGCACTTAGGAAACAATTCTATCCTTTGGGTTATAAAGAAAAAGCATTAATTGAATGGAAATCTTTAAAGCTAAGAAAAGGACAAACAGTGCAAGAATACACTGATGTATTTCGAAAAATGGCATTAATGTTAGATATCCCTTTACAAACACAAGAAACTCTTATGAAGTATATAGGAGGTTTACCTATGCATATTAGGAACATTGTTTTCATTTTTGGACCCACTAACCTTGATGAGTTTTCTGTTCAAGCTACGTATATTGAAGCAGGGAAAGCAGGTGTGTCAGGGGAATCATCATCTTCAAGGAAAGAGGACAAGAGGAAAAGGCATGGAAAGAATGCAAATGCAATGATGAGGAAGGAAGGAAAGCCCTCTTGCAAGCATTGCAAGAAAGAGGGACATGATGAGGATAGATGTTGGCAGTTGCATCTTGAGAAGAGGCCAAAGTGTTTCAAAGAAAAGAAGGGAATGCATACAATGGTAACGACAACAAAACCCACAGACTTGGGATCGGATTCAGGTGATGAATCAAAGATTTCATTGGTTGGTATGACAGGTAAAATTGGTGAAGACATTGATTGTAGAAACAACTTGTTTCATATAAGGGTAATCATGCGACACACTAAGATAGACACATTAATCGACAGTGGATCTCAATCTAATCTAATCTCAGAAGAATTGGTTAAGCAATTGGGATTAAAAACAAAACTACATCATAAGCCTTACACACTTAAATGCATAAGTAATCATCATCAAATGCACATAACAAAGCAGTGCATAATCAAATTTGCAATTTCATCTAAGTATGTGGATGAAGTAACATGTGATGTAGTGTCGTTAAGAGAATGTGGAATGGTCTTAGGTAGTCCATATTTATATGATCGTAAGGCAATCTTCTACAGGACAAAGAATCAATATCAATTCACTAAAGCAGGTCAAGATTATGTGGTTCATGCTCATCATGTTAAAGAAAATAAAACACTTCAAACAATGGAATGATTAAAGAAGGCAGTGCAAGAAAGCAACAAACCAATAATTGTTTCAAATGAAGTAATTGATCTTAAGCAGGAACAAGAAATGATTGTTGAATGGAAAATCAATCATAAGTTGCTTCAAGATAAGCTCATGTCCTGCAAATATCTCAAGTATATCAGCTCATTTGCAATTGTATTTTTCATTCTATCATTAGTAATGTTTTCTACATGGATGATAGTGGCTTCAGTAAGATGTAACAGGGTTCAAATGGATAACAATATACTGTCAGTTGTCATGATTGTGTTATAGTTGATCTTGATGAGACAGGTGCACAGGACAGAGTTCAGAGATAGAGGACAAGTCGGGTTGCCTATCCAAAGCTTGTTGACTAGTCAGTAACCTTTTGGGGACCAAAAGGTCTTTTAGTGGGGAAGTGTGATCCAGAATCGGATCCAGAAGCCTGACAGGGCTCAAAAAGGCTCATAAATGAAAGTGCTTGGAATCCGACGAAACCAACGTCATTGCGTCCGTCTCGTCTTCCTAATTCTGGCCATATATTTACTTCGTCAAATGGGCTCTGTATGCGAAAGATATCGCGTTCTGTCTGAAAACCCAAACAGGCAAAAAAAAGGGGATGGTTGTACAATCCGTACAGTGCCATGTGGCATGATGATTGTACAGGCCGTACGGCTGTACAAATGATGTGGCATCTCTTGGAGACGACACGTGGTAGGTGATGTGGCATACGGTAGACAGTTGGACCAATCTATGGGTGACATGTGTCACCACTGTAAGGGTGACACGTGGCATGGGATGACGTAAACAGCTAACTGGGAAGGTATGGTGGCAGGTTACGTGGCAGACTGGTGGATGAATCGGAATTTGATTTTCTCCATTTTTTGGAGATATTGGGCATTTTTGGAGCCCAAATTTTGGGAGGAAGATGGGGATGGATAACCAACTTTAGATCTACAAAAACCAAGCCTTTTTGAGTCCATGAAGGACAATCAGAGCAGAGTTATGCTGAAGGGAAGCCAAGCCAAAGCCATTTTTATGTAGGGAAGCTATTGAGGAGTAGATTCTTGCGGGCCATTTCTGGGAGCTTCGGATGTCCGTTTTGCATGTTGTTTTCTTTGCAGGGTTCTAGAAATCTAGAAGAACATGACTAGATTAGTCTTGTATCCAATTGGCACTACTGCGATGTATTTTTGAGCTTTTGAAAATAAATAAAGAAGCCTCCCCCATAGAGACAAAAGGCCCAAAGACGTAGGCAACGTTGTGTCGAACTCTGTTATCAATTCTTGTGTTATGGTTTGTTGTTTATTACTTCATTTCAGATCTGCATATGTGTATATGGCTGTCATAATTCCTCTTCTTTCCTCATTCTTTCATTAAGTTTCTCAAATGGTTAATTAACACATGCAAAATTAAAACTCAACCATAGTCATTCAAAGATCCTACAGATCACATTACCACATGGAGCAAGACCCACCGCTACTTCATAACCAGGCCATTGGGATGGATGTTGTTTCTTATGATAGATGGGAGGCGTTAAAAAATATGGGCCCTCTCGGGACAAGATGAAGTCATATGGCTCTAGGTACTCCATGTCTAGTACATGTGGACCTCAAGACATAATCTCCTTAGTTATCCCTAGGATAGGGGATAACATCTGGCTCCAACTCGGGGACATGTGTTCACTGTAGAGTGAATGAGAACCTCATCATAAATGGCATGACCTGTGACCTTTTGTATCTCAAAAAAAATGATTAGTAATCTCTTGGGGTGGTGATATCACCCCTGGCTCATTTATGATACAATGAAATAAATGTAAGCAATCATATATAAAAATGGAAATACAACTACACTAATCTAACATCATATGTAGATGGTTTATACAATTAATTCAAATGCCTACCTACTTAACTCTACTTACCTATTAGTTGGATGCTAGGTGTAGTCAAATAGCCTATGAAACCATCCTATAAATATCTCATAATACCTGCCTCTGTGCTTCATCATAAACCAAAACAATGATAAGTCAAGAACAAAAATAACATGAGTTAGAAAATGTATTGCATCATCGGAAATCACAAAGTCTAACTCATGGAAGCAGGAGGGAGGGAAAAAATTATGCCAAGGAAAAATCTTAGGAAAGTTCTCAATCCATCTCAAAAAGGGATTATGAAAAATCAAAAGACTGACTCAAAGAGTCTGAAGTTTGGTTACCTTGGACATATTCACATCTTGAGGACTGAAAAGGGACTAGTAAGAACCTAAAGGATGACCGACAATTTCCTAAGGGAAGGCTGAAAGACTTAGATAATAAACGTCTTCTTAGGGTTTTCAACCTACCCTTGAATTCTAAAAGAAATATTTTCCCTAGAGAAAACTCAAGACAAGGGACATATTTTCCAACTCCATGCTTAGTGACATAGTGAGGAAAAGTAATCAAAGGAGGATAGAAAATCTTGTCATTAGTACCCTGCTTCAGGCAAGCGATGTCCTCACCCTTACCAAGTTCTGAGCACAATGGTGGTTTATAATATTTTTCATGGAATAAATTCAAATGCTCAGAGGAATACTCATCAAAATCATCAAGCTATTGTTATCCCCGTTTTATAGGGATAACTAGGAGATCATGTATCAAGGCCCACAGGTCCTAGACATGGAGTACCGAGAGCAAGATTGACCTGAGCATGGCCCTGGAGGGCCCATATTTCTTCTCCTTCATCAGACTTCTCCTATCAACAACAACATCATCCATCACCTTCGGCTTGGACTTGTATCAGAGAAGACTCTTGCTCCATGAGGTAATTGGTCCAGGTATCATGGTATGTGTCATATTTGATCATTACAACCTTTAGATATATGCATCAAATTCCTTTTATTTCTGACGACTTCTTAGATCTTACATTAACCCACTTGACCATGGTTGGGGGGATTAATAGGGTACCCTAGCAAGCTTGTACCCATAGGTTTTGGTTTTCCACTGGGGGATTTTTAAGGGCCATCGTCTGCTCCCATCATATCATCACTCTTACATCTTATCTCCCACTCATCTGCCCCATTCCCCTAGTATGGACATTAGGATGATCTGTTTGTGGGGTTACACCTTATTTCTTGGGAAGAAGGGGCTAAAGGCCCAGAAGGTAAAAGCAGCTGGTAAAAGATAAAATCCATAAAAAATGAAACCTAGAGAGGCCTCGCCCAGGGATCCCTGAGAGGCAATAAAAAGCCTCTCAGTAAGAAATAAGAGGGACTCGAAGAAAAATAACAAAACAAGACCTAGCCAAGAGGATGGGGGGTCTCATCATGAGCCAGTCCATTATGTTCATGGGTACCTAGCAATATGACATTGCCATTATCTGGTTACCATGCCAGGGAAGTGACCTTTGGTTGCATGGCCAAGGGAAATGGGGTCTCATCACGAGCCAGCCTTATCATCTCTGTGAAAGTGCTTGTGGGTAACACTGTCAGCTCTGGTCACCATGACAAAGAAATGTCCTCTAGCTAGACCTTGAAATAAATAAGAAAAATAAATAAAGAAAAGAAAGAATAAAGGCAATAAAGGGCTTGGAAAGAATTGCATCCATGATGGGTACATCTCACCTTCTACAAAAGCACCCATAGGTAATATCACCCCTATCTTTCACTCTACGCGTATGTCTGGACATCCCTTGAACACATCACCTTGTATTACATGGCTTGGATGATATCCTTTGGAAACTTTCCTTCTCCTATGGATGCTGGCCCAATAGAGTATTTTGTCTTTTTCTTCGGCTTTGTATTGTAGGTCATTGTAATGTCTTTGAGCTATTGGATGATATATCAGGGGTTTTATGCATGTATTTGATAAAATTGATGATGGAATATGATTGACATTGTTATGATCCCTGTGACTAATGAGCCTATGGAAGGCGAAGTTTTTGATGTGCAGGACCATGCCCGATGGATAGGTACCAGTTGGACCGGTACACTTGGGGAGATGATTAGTTCGGACCTCCATGGGGCTGAAGAGCCCATCAGATGGTTGTTGGGCCCCATCGGGGGTAGAGATAGGACAGTGATTGGATGAGCCTTTTCACATGAGAATAAGAAGGATGTTCCACCATGACACTTTGGCTGAGACCAGCCCAGGGGGGTTGACCCGCTTTAGATGGAACATTCTCCTTTTGATGACCAGGACGTCACCCAGGGTGTCTTGACGTCTCCTTGAGTGTGTAGCAGTTTGACATGATGGTTGGCATGTGTGGCAGCTTGGAGGACCCCAGAAAGGGCCAACGTCTGACTTATGGATGTTGGACTAGCCCCAAAAGGGCCAACGTCTCCCTCAGGAGGGGCTTGATGTCCCGCTTTTTGCTCATTTATGTCATTTACTTAGCAGTTAATGTAAAAACAATATGATTTTGGTTTGTAGCCTTGTCAGCTATTTTTAATGACCTAATTTTAAATTAAAGGTCATGAGACACTATATATTGAGGATGTTTTTCCCTCATTTGAACATAACACAACAACTCACACTTGTGAGGCCTGATTTTTGCACCCTATTTTGGGTATTTTGTCTTTTAAAGGAGGCGCACTTGTTGATGGAAGGATTTTCTTGGCATATTTTGGCATTTCTCTTGAGGAATGTTTACAACTAGGGTTTTGCACATGCTTTTCTTCATAATATGTAAGTGTTTTCCTGCAAAACTTCTTGATTGAATGGTTGTAGGTTATTATACTTGCATTTACTTATAAATTTGTTGATTTAAAACCCTAGGTGGAAAGCACACAAGTAGGTCCTTGTCATATGTCCCCTTAGAGAGAAATTTTCAGCCATTGAGGAAGGAAGAAAGATCCTAGCCTTTGCCACACTCTTCTTACTTCTTCCCTTAATCTAGCTTTGATTTTAAAGGTTAAAAGGAGGGTGACGTCCTAGGCCTAGGTTATCTACACCTAGGGCCGTCCATCTTTTAGGGTTTTAGTGATAGAGCCTTACCATTGCAACACTCTCCCTCATTAAATCCTATTTCTTTCAATATTTTCCTTTGCTAGTCGTTTTTCCATGTTTGACCTAAAGAAGGAGGAAAGAGCACAAGGCCTTACTTAAGCAACACCGGAGTGATCCTCTTTCCCCTAGTGTTTTGATTCTAGGGCCCTGCCATTGCAGCACTCTAGAACCCTTCCCTCTTTTCTTTAGCCTATTTCTCCTTCAACTTTGCATCCTCTCCTTGAATGACTCCATATACCCTTAGGCATTGATCTTAGACACACAACGTTAAAGTCCAAGTGTCCAAAACAACTCTCAAAACTTTGAATTTTGAAACCCTAACTAACCAAGCTAACCCTAACTAGGCTGACGTCACAGTTGGTTATCTCATCTTGACGCAACAAATGTTTATCAGAAGAAATCAGATGATGGTTAAGGGTGTTTATTGAATAAATGGTTGATTGGATATATTGTTTGCTCCATCATCTCAATAGCTATTGGTGAATTGATATTATTACATTGCTATATTAACAAAACGTTGAACTCATCAATATCTGTTGTTTCATTTCTTATATATAATTGTCGAATAGTCACATCAAGTACTAACCCTTTGAGTTATAGCCTGCATATATATTGTATTGTTGTTGTCTTGTTCCGGGCAGGTGTTTTCATTTGGGTATACACTTCATTTTTTGGCTGATTAGCTAGACTTTCTGACCTTGGTGGTAACCTGTGAGGAGGAGATTTTCCCTTGACTTTTATACTTTAGCCTCTTCAAAACCCTAGGTTATCGGGGATGTCTCCCCTGTCTTAACCTCCCTAAATAGAAAGAACCTCCCCATTGAGGTGACATTGGGTGGGGAAGGTTCCTGGTTCGCCATTTTGGCCTTTATCCTTTATCCTTTTGACCTAGCTACAAACTGTGCGATAACATTTTGGCACCGTTTTCGGGGAACACTGAGTCTATCTTCCTCAATGAAAAATATTTTGGTAAGCCTTGCCTCAAAGACCTTTCTCTTACAAGCTTACCTGGCGACTCCACTAGGATTTTATTCCCCTTTTCTTTGGTAGTTTCAAGAAAACTATCTGGTGAATCCACAAACCAAAAGGAGATTCAATAACCCTCCTTTGTCCTTCAGAAGGAAGCCTCCTTTGAATTCACCTATAGTCAATTCAATTTTTGGAAAGAGACTTCCTTTAGCAAACATGTCTAGCTCTCAGACCGGTACTATGAACCCAGTTAACAATCAAAGAAAATTTTCATCTACCCTTTTCAAGCCATTAGACATGTCAGCCATACTAGGCTACCATAGGCAAATGCCACCCAAGTATGAGAAGTGGTTGCCTAAATTTACCGACACTGATGCTACCAGTGCCGAAGAGCATATGAGTAACTTTTGGGCATTCTTTCAGCTTCACCCCATCAGTGATGATGTTGAATACTTAGTCATGAAGTTATTCTCTGCTACTCTTTATGATACGTCAAGACATTGGTATCTCAGTCTTCCTGATGGAAGCATCAAGACCATGGATAGAATTGAAGAGGCCTTTCTCAAAATGTGGAGTATCAAAGAAGACCCTAACATGCTGCTCACTTGACTAAATATCCTTGCCAAGTATGAAAATGAGTCCATTCTGGAATTTCACACCAGATTCGAGACATTGCTCCAAAGAATTCACACAAGCCATCACCCGAAAGTTGATTACCTTGTTCATATTTATACCAGATCCTTCAATGACCAACTAGGGTATCTTCTTAGAGAGAAAAAAACCCAGTCCATTCAAGAAGCCCAAGAGCTCACCACCAAGATAGAAGGAAACCTCCTTTCATCTAAGATTGAGCCTTTTGCTAACCCAAGGGGTAGAATAGATACCAAGCAGAAAATAGTACACAATGTTGAGCCTACTTCAGATCTCTGCACCAGTATCAACAAATTGAAAGCCTCCATGGATCGCATCATAAAACATCAAGAAGAGATGATGAACCGGATTTTCAGACTTGAAAAATCCCAGATCCAAGCACCTAGGCCTCCGTTCAAAGGGCAGTTCCAAAAAGGGAATCAATTTTACAAACCAAAGAATGAAAAGGAAGTTCCAAATACCTTGGCCCCTACAAACATTGTGGATGAAAACCCTTGGTGCCTGGAGTGTAGTGAAGCACACTAGGAGCATGAATGTCCCTATAACACTAGCCAACAACAAGTCAACAATTTGTATTGTTTCATGAACTTTCCTCAGATAAATATCACAGATATAGAACATCAACAAGCCGTGAGGGAAGCAGCTAGAGCAGCAAGGATGGCGGTGATAAACAACTTGGACTAGGAATCATGACAAAATATAAAGAAGTAGGAAGTTCAAGTATACAGAAGAAAGAATCCAAAACAACCTACCATTGATCAACCAAAGACCCCACCTCTTGAGGTTCTTCTTCCTAAGACATCCAAGACTAGTAAGGTTGACCTTAACTTTGACTTTGAAGGGGCTTTATCAAAGATGCATGTGAATGTTCCCCTAAGAGAAGCGATCAATATCCCATCCATTAAAGAAATCTTTGATACTTTCTTTTCAGGATCAACTGAACCTATGGATCCCCCAATTATGTTGCAAGATGATCATTTCAGGGTCCAGTATGGTGAAAACCCTCCCTTCTTCATAACCTTAACAATGAACAACAAATTCCTTAACAATTGCATGCTAGATATAGGTGCTGGTGCCAACATGATGTCTCTTAAAGTCATGCACCAAATGGGTTTTAAGGTCACTAGACTTTATAGGAATGTGTGTGGTTTCAAATCTAAAGCAATACCCACACATGGGGTGGTTGAAAATGTTGAAGTACACTTAAAGGAATACCCCGAGAAGACAGTCCACATAGATATTATAGTGGTTGATCTCCCGGATGTGTGGGGAATGTTGTTATCTAGGAAGTTTGGTGCAATGAAAGGCGGGTCCCTTGAGATGGACCTCACCTTCTTACGATTACCTTTAAAAGACGGAATGGCGGGATGTCTACTCAATGTACCAATAATTGGGAATCATGTACAAGATATTGTTCCTCCATAAATGATGATAAAGCATAGAATGATGTGATACAAACTCTTCAAGAATACTCTCTGGAAGACATGCCCTTTGCGACAGAAGAGGACTTTGATCAGATTGAATGGCCCAAGAAAGAAGAATACTAGCAACTCCTAGATGAATTTCAGAACAAAGAAGTTGGGACGGTGAAGATATTAAAAAGGAAAAAGGATGAAGATGACATGCAGATCCGCCCATCCCAACAAGAAGTCTTTACAATAGAATCCCACCCACCTCCCTCGGTACAATACACCAGGGTTGTTCAGGGAATGACCAAACACAAAGTCAGAAAATACAAAGAGGGAGATTTGGTATAGATGTGGGATACTCATAAAGGAGAGCCAACTAATGTAAAAGGAAGCATGCAATCATGGCTCAGACCCTTCAAAGTTGGAATGGAATCAGTTTATAACTCATATTATTTGTCCACTTTGGATGGAAGAAGGTGCCCATTACCCATCAATGGGCACCTCCTCAAACCCCACCAAGGTGGTGGGACCTGACTCCACAGGTATGTATAGGTAGGTAGGCATTTTTCCGTGTATTATACCATTTGCATTTCATGATAGTTTGCTTCCTCACTTGCATATTGATTTTTTTATTTCAGTTATATACATATATTATATTTGCGGGGTGGAAATACCACCCCACCCCTGTTACTGATGCCATTTTTGAGTATGAGCAGGTCTACAGGTTATGCCATAGATGTTGAGGTTCTCATGCGCTCTACGGTGATCACATGTCCTTGAGTTGGAGCCACATGTTATCCCCGTTTTCTAGGGATAACTAGGAGATCATGTCTCGAGGCCCATAGGTCCTAGACATGGAGTACCGAGAGTAGGATTGACCTGAGAATGGCCCTGGAGGGCCCATCTTTCTTCTCCTTCATCATACTTGTCTTGTCACCAGCAGCAAAATCCATAACCTTTGGCTTGGACTTGTATCAGAGAAGACTCTTGATCCATGAGGTAATTGGTCCAGGTATCATGGTATGTGTCATATTTGATCATTAAAACCTTTAGATATATGCATCAAATTCCTTTTACTTCTGACGACTGCTTGGATCTTACATTTACCCACTTGAGCATGGTTGGGGGGATTAATAGGGTACCCTAGCAAGCTTGTACCCATAGGTTTTGGTTTGCCACTGGGGGATTTTGAAGGGCCATCGTCTGCTCCCATCATATCATCACTCTTACATCTTATCTCCCACTCATCTGCCTCATTCCCCTAGTCCGGAAATTACGATGATATGTTTGTGGGGTTACACCTTATCTCGTGGGAAGAAAGGGATAAAGGCCCAGAAGGTAAAAGCAACTGGTAAAAGATAAAAGCCATAAAAAATGAAACCTATAGATGCCTCGCCCAAGGATCCCCAAGAGGCAATAAAAATCCTCTCAACAAGAAATAAGAGGGACTCGAAGAAAAATAAAAAAACAATACCTACCCAAGAGGATGGGGGGTCTCATCACAAGCTCATCCATTATGTTCATGGGTACCTAGTAGAATGACATTGCCATTATCTGGTTACCACGCCAGGGCAGTGACCTTTGGTTGCATGGCCAAGGGAAAGGGGGTCTAATCACGAGCCATCCTTCTCATCTCTGTGAAAGTGCTTGTGGGTAAAACTGTCAGCTCTGGTCACCACGCCAAGGTAGCGTCCTCTAGTTAGACCTTGAAATAAATAAGAAAAAGCAATAAAGAAAAGAAAGAATAAAGGCAATAAAGGGCTTGGAAAGAATTGCATCCATGATGGGTACAACTCACCTTCTACAAAGGCACCCACATGTAATATCACCCCTATCTTTCACTCTACCCGTATGTCTAGACATCCCTTGACCACATCACCTTGTATTACATGGCATGGATGATATCCTCTGGAAACTTTCCTTCTCCTATGGATGCTGGCCCAATAGAGTATTTTTTCTTTTTCTTCGACTTTGTATAGTAGGTCATTGTAATGTATTTGAGCTATTGGATGATATATCAGGGGTTTTATGCATGTATTTGATAAAATTGATGATGAAATATGATTAGCATTGCTATGATCCCTGTGACTAATGAGCCCATGGAGGGAAAAAATTTTGATCTGCAGGACCATGCCCGACGGACAAGTACCAGTTGGACCGGTACACATGTGGACATGATTAGTTCGGACCTCCATGGGGTTGAAGAGCCCATCAGATGGTTTTTGGGACCCCATCAGGGGTAGAGACAAGATAGTGATTGGATGAGACTTTTCACATTGGTTGAGCCCAGCCCAAGGGGGTTGACCCACTTCAGATGGAATGTTCTCCTTTTGATGACTAGGACACCACCCAGGGTGTCTTGACGTCTCCTTGAGTGTGTAGAAGTTTGACAGGACGGATGGCACGTGAGGCATCTTGGAGGAGCCCAGAAAGGGATAACGTCTAACTTCTGGATGCTGGACTAGCTTCAAAAGGGCCAACGTCTCCCTTAGAGGGGCTTGACATCCCACTTTTTTCTCATTTATGTCATCTACTTAGCAGTTAATGTAAACACAATATGATTTTGGTTTGTAGCCTTGTCGGCTATTTTTAATGACCTAATTTTAAATTAAAGGTCATGAGACACTATATATTGAGGATGTTTTTCCCTCATTTGAACATAACACAACAACTCACACTTGTGAGGCCTGATTTTTGCGCCCTAGTTTGGGTATTTGGTCCTTTAAAGGAGGCGCACTTGTTGATGGAAGGATTTTCTTGGCATATTTTGGCATTTCTCTTGAGGAATGTTTACAACTAGGGTTTTGCACATGCTTTTCTTCATGATATGTAAGTGTTTTTCCTGCAAAACTTTTTGATTGAATGGTTGTAGGTTAGTATTCTTGCATTTACTTATAAATTTGCTGATTTTAAAACCCTAGGTGGTAAGAACACAAGTAGGTCCTTGTCATATGTCCCCTTAGAGAGAAATTTTCAGCCATTGAGGAAGGAAGAAAGAGCCTAGCCTTTGCTACACTCTTCTTACTTCTTCTTTAGTGGCCAATTTAATTAACCTCAATTAATTCTACAACATAACAGTAAAATTCAATAATTCCTTGATATTGAGCAAAACAGTAAAATTCAAAAATTCCTTTAATTGAGCACAGTCGCATATAGATTTATCAACAAATAATAAGATTTTATAGAAAAATAAAACAAATACACAATTTAAATACCTGGGTCTGATGCTAACCCTTCGTTTGTTCGCTTGCCTTGTTGACCACTGTTGAACTGGGTAAACACTACCCAAAACCTTGTTCCACCCTGCCAACTAGGACAAATTCCTAGCTCCAGGATATCATATAGATATCCTGGCCCCCGTGCCCAAAACCTCCAGCAAACCAGTACCTGTACTGAACCTTCCTGACTACAGAACTCCACTCTCCTCCCTGCCAATCAAAGAGAGCCCCCCCGAAAATCAATCCACCTCTCCCATCGAATCATCCTCTCCTTCCTAACCTCCTCCTCTCATATGCCTCCTTCACCGACTTCCCTCTCATTTACTTCCCTACCTACCCATTTATTACCTTATCTTATCCTTTCGTAGTTAATGCCCCTTATCCCCCTCTATTTATTATATCCTCTCGTAATTAATATGTTATCCCTTTCCGTGTACGTAACGTTTTTAATTTAAACAATATAACTTATTAATCTATTAAATTTAATACTCATGTTATTAAATGTAATAGGTAGTTAATGAATTAATTAATTAATCAAAATTATAACCTTTAATTAATTAATAACTACTTAATTAATATCATTAGATCAATCTTTGTTTAGTTATTAACATGGTAGGAAAAATTAATTACCTAATAAATCTTTTACTTAATAATCCCTAAGTATATATTCTACTAGGGTTGTTACATATTCCCTTAACCTATCTTTTATTTTAAAGGTTAAAAGGAGGGTTACGTCCTAGGCCTAGGTTATCTACACCTAGGGTCATCCATCTTTTAGGGTTTTAGTGATAGAGCCTTGCCATTGCAACACTCTCCCTCATTAAATCCTCTTGTTTTCAATCTTTTCCTTTGCTAGCCATTTTTCCAAGTTTGACCTAAAGAAGGAGGAAAGAGCATGAGGCCTTGCTTAAGCAACACCGGAGTGAGCCTCTTTCCCTAGGGTTTTGATTCTAGGGCCCTGCCGTTACAACACTCTAGAACCTTTCCCTCTTGTCTTTAGCCTATTTCTCCTTCAAATTTGCGTCCTCTCCTTGAATGACTCCATACACCCTTAGGCACTGATCTTAGACACACAACATTGAAGTCCAAGTGTCCAAAACAACTCTCAAAAATTTGAATTTTGAAACCCTAACTAGCCAAGCTAACCCTAACTAGGCTAACGTCACAGTTGGTTATCTCATCTTGACACAACAAATGTTGATCATAAGAAATTAGATGATGGTTAAAGGTGTTTATTGAATAAATGGTTGATTGAATATATTATTTGTTGCATCATCTCAATAGCTATTGGTGAATTGATATGCTTACATTGCTATATTGACAAAATGTTGAACTCATCAATATCTGTTGTTTCATTGCTTATACATAATTGTTGGATAGTCACATGAAGTACTAACCCTTTGAGTTATAGCCTGCATATATATTGTATTGTTGTTGTCTTGTTCTAGGAAGGTGTTTTCATTTGGGCATACACTTCATTTATTGGTTGATTAGTCGGACTTTCTGACCTTGGTGGTAACCTGTGAGGAGGAGATTTTCCCTTGACTTTTACACTTTAACCTCTTCAAAACCCTAGGTTACTGGGGACATCTCCCCTGGTTTAACCTCCCTAAATAGAAAGAACCTCCCCATTGAGGTGACATTCGGTGGGGAAGGTTCCTGTTTCGCCAGTTTGGCCTTTATCCTTTAGCCTTTTTGACCTAGCTACAAACTATGCGATAACAGGTATGACCGAAAATAATCCTGAGAGCATAGAGCTAGGCATCCCTTGGGGAATTGAAAATAACCTAAAACCATATCATCTCCTCATTGCCAAATGTCAAAATTAGTAGTATCATGTAATGTCCCCACTTTGGGACATCATTATATTATAGAGTGTTATGATGACCAAAGTAGCCAGATGGAGGTGATAGCAAGTACATGGGATATTGAGGGGTTGTATGGGGTCCTATTACATGACTCATATTATTTCATCATCATGATCCATTCCACACAACTTGTCTTTGGTTCCATGTCATTCCGATGATTTCTATAATTTTGAGTTATTATGGGCTATATGTTAATTGAATTCACTACGGAGGTCATATTGGACATAATACTTGGAGTAACCTCTTAGTGTAATAGCTCATCGGAATTGAGAGGAATAGAACTACAGGATAGGATGATGAGAAGTGACTTTTAGTGGCCATAGAAATCACAAGAAAGGATAAACCACTTTTTAGAGGTACAATGATTAATTAATTAATTAAAGTTTTTTAATTAATTAATTACTAATTAAATAAAGTAAAAATCACTTGGAGAGACAAGGTGAGAAGGGAGGATAAAAGAGATATAGGGGCCTCTATTCTCTCATTATGTTGTTTATCAATTTGATATATGGCTTCTTTCTAGTGAGCCCAAGCACTTGGGGGTTTTGAGGGTTTTGACTTAACAAACCCTAAAGATCAGTTCGGTGGTGAAATATCCCACCAAACTTGGTCCAAGATTGCTTACAGAGGTGAGATATTCCTCCCTCACCATTATACATCAATATATCCAAGTTACATGTGGATTCTTTAGTAGTATAAGGCTCAGAGAGAGAGACAATGCACATCAATGAGGGTTTCCAGCAAGAGGGTACACTTGTTATTGGAGATATTGTGGTTTGGGGGTCTTCTAGATGAGTTGTTGCTCTGATATTGCTCATAACTTCTTGCCATCACCTAATCTATTTTCTTATAGAGTTTAGCATAGGTTTGGGGCCATCATATAGGAGGTCGTACCTTTCTTGGGCCATTCCAGTAGGAAATGGGCATTGTGCCAGAGGGGGCATCACCTACAGCGGAGGATATCCATTGGTCTTCAGTTTTATTTGGTGTTAAGCTTGTAGAGGATTTTGGAAGCCTAGATATTCTTCTATATTGTGTCTTGGAGGATTTCTCAGCCCAACACTCTATTCACTTATATGTATTCCAGATCTGCACAATTTTTGTATGAGGTGAGAGATCTATTATTAATAAATCAGATCTAAGTTATTTAAGGCTATTTCTTGTGTTGTTGATCTTGCGTTTCGTTGAGTACATTCCATTTCTATATCTTCTTGGTTATTGGATGCAAACACACATTAAACCATCATATTAAAATCTAGCACAACTCATGAGACTTAAGTCTGCAAAGTGTTTGATGAAATTCCATAACCATAAAACGCATAAAAATAAATGAAAAACGCAATGTTCATTGCATATTGGCTTGGGAAAATTACATATCCTCATATATTATCTATAAAGGAAAATTTTGTAAATGTCCCTCAATGTCATAAATGGGATCCCCATCATATCCAATCACATCCCATTTACGTTTCCCGACATCTATGAACTCATTAATATTATTAACAAAATCATTACCTTTATTATAACATGAAGGGCTTAAAACAACCAAGGGCTCCTCTAACACTTTTTCACTTTCCAAGTCATTGAATAAGGTATTATCAAAATCCTGAAAAGGAAAGTGACTAACCTCATCCTCTTCTTCTTGTGCAGGAAAAATAGGATTTGGGATGGCTTCATCAGAGGGCGGAGCACGCATTAATTCTTCATAATTATGTTTAATACCTTCAAGCTCTCACTCTTCAACCAAGTCCTCATTATCCTTGCTAGAAGCATGAGTAAATTCTTGTTCCTCCCCATGGGATTGGTAACCTTCATCAAGACCGCCTTCATCAGCCTCTTATTGACTGATGTCTTGTTCTAAATCTTTCGAGGTTTCTTGAATATATGTATCAAGGGAAAACAACACCCTAGGTGACAAGCACACAAGTAGGTCCTTATGTAGCTATGAATTTTTTTGAATCAAAACCCTAGGTGACAAGCACAAAAGTAGGTCCTTGTCTCATGTCCCCTGATAGAGAAACTTTCAACCATTGAAGAAGGAAGAAAGAGCCTAGTTGTAGCTACACTCCTATTTATTCTTCGTCTTTGCTAGCCGGACCAATTAAAAGCCAATGTTAATCCCTAATATTGGATCATTACCCCTTAATTGGGGCATATTGTATTAGTAATGTTATTTTATTTATGTCGGCTTTAGTCCATTAGTTGTAATTATACCTCCTAGTCTCCTATATATACCAAGGAGACATTTTCATTATGAATCATCTTGTACTTGAGAATTAAAGTGGGGTAAAAGGAGGTTTCCCCCTTGAAGAGGCTTATTATCTGAAATTACATATTTTTCAAGGCGTTGAGTACTTTTTCTAAGGTTTTTCTATGCTATATTGATATTTGGTTCTTAACATATGGTATCAGAGATCAAGGTCTTGGGGTTTCACTGCTACATCTGAGACACCTTGGCAGTTTTACTATAATGTTGTTTTTACAATGTTTCATAAGGAACGACTTGGAGGATATTTAGAAGACATATCAAGGTACGTTGGGTTCAAAATTCAGCTCCTGAGGCCGTAGACTTTCAGAGATACAACCTATACAAGATAGGGCTCTGGAATCATCTTGAACTGAGTCATTGCGGAATTTTCACTATAAAAACGTTTATGTAACATTTCAGACCCTGAAATCCAAAGGATATTTACATAAATTAGTAAGGTATCTGTGGTAAAAATTTCATATTTTGGGTCATCCTAAATTTGTAGATACACCCTGTGTAAGATAGGGTATCTGACTAGTCCTATTGACTAGTCTCAAGAAGGTGTTCCAGGTAAAACAATCATAACTTATTCCTCGAGTATCCAAATTGAGTTGGACTAGTTTCATTGGATCGTGGATAGTCTGTGGTATTTCTGGTACAAGTTTCAGAATTTTATATGAATTAGTTTGTGTGGGGTATGCTATACAAGTGAGATCTCCTGGAAAGGCCAAAAATCGTCAAGTTGTGGGGAAGTTACCGTAAATTCCACTTAGCACATCCAATTTTGATTATACCTGTGGCATTGCAGAGAAGAAATATCATATAACTACATAAAACAAAGTTTCATACACAGAAGGGCCGAAACATGGGAGATACAATAGAAAAAATATTGTCTAGCATAACCACCTCAAAATCAAGGTTCAAAAATGATACTTGGCCAACATGCCACCAAAAAAAGGAAACTTCTACACCAAATAAGCCTCCATAAAATCCTACTTGGACTCTTGATGAAGGTGAATAAATGCATAGGGACATAAATGAACTACAAAATAATATGGATTCACTGGAATCTAAGTTGGATACTAAGATGGATGGTTTAAAACGGGAGATCATGGAAGTATTGAAAAATTTCGTAACAGAGAAGACACCTGAAAGTGAAAATGCATCCCATGAAATTCATGATGAGGACACAAGGAAGGTGAATCAAGAATGGAGAAACTCCAACTTTGGTTTGAAGACCAACCATGTTCCTAATATTGATATGAGGAAGTTTTATGGCATGGAACCAATCACATGGATACTTCAGATGGAGCAATTCTTTGATCTCCATAATGTGCCACATACACAAAAGGTACAAATTGCTTCTTTATATTTAGAACCTAATCAATGTATATGGTATCGATGGATTTGTTCTCGCAAATCACTCGTCACTTGGACAATTTTCATGAATGAAATGATAGCACACTATGAGGATACAAGGAGCAATACCTTCTTTAGCCAATTGATAAATCTCAAGAAAAAGGGTTCAGTTACCGAGCACATTGAGAACTTCCAAAGATTGAATATAAAGGTAACCGATATTCCAGATGAGAA
>ML778083.1:0-39207 GCA_009831015.1 Picea engelmannii | reverse complement strand
ATCTTAACCCACATAGTCTTCCCACAATAAAAACTACTACAAAATGATGAGCATATTAAATGACTTCTTGGAATGATTGATCTCAACAAAGTAAATAATGATTGTAACACAAGAACCAATCATTAAACAGAGATCTCAACAAAGTAAATAATGATTGTAACACAAGAACAAATCATTAAACAGAGATATCAACAAAGTAAATAATGATTGTAACACAAGAACCGATCATTAAAAGATGCAAATGCTTTGTAAAAATAAAAGTTATCCAAAGATGTGCAAAGTTAAAAGGAAGTCCATGATTGAAAGATGCTTGTTACACAAGAACCAAACATCTTGTAAAAGGAAGCTCATCTAAGAATAAAATCAAATAAGTCATTGTAGTAGCTTTCATGAGGACATGCAAGAGCTTCAGTTGGGGAGTATTTTTGGGCTTCAAAACGTCATACAAATATCACTCATTACCATACATTTTTCACCCATGCTTCCATTATATCACTCATTATTCACCACCATGTCACTTCATTTTCCCTATTGTTCACCATTAATGGGTCTCATTTATATTTTCCAAATATTATTTATTTTTTAAGCATTTTTAAGAGAAAATCTTGATTAAATATTAGAAAATAATATATTTTACTTTATATATGGAAAATGGATTGTTTTTGTGACCTGTGTAGGTGCCAAGGAAGCTTCCAAGACACCTTTATGTGGCCTTGCATGATCAAATTCGAATTTGAGAAGATAAACCTCATGGAGAAGATCATGATCTCATGGAGAAGATCAAGGACAAAAGGGGGTTATGTGTCTAGATGGTTGAGAGATGTATGGAACTAAAGAGAGATTAGTGGATGATCATTATGATTTTGCTACTCATCCCATTGTATTAATAGGAGTACAATCTCCTGCATTTGTAATCTTGAAGTTTTTGTAATCTTAGAATTTTGGAGTATGTAATCTTAGAAGCTTAGAGTTGTAACCTTAGAGTTGATCTGTAATGGAGATTTTGAAATAAAGATTCATACTTTGATTTTTCTTCTACATCTGAGTCTCCTTTGAAGTGTTGTGCTTGTGGAGTTATGGAGGGCCCCCATGGCCTCACTTGCATGCTTATTTTCTTATTTTAGGTATAATTTAATTTATGTTTTTGTTTGATTTCAGCTCTTAAGTTTTGTTATATGTTCTAATATTGGAAGAGTCTTATTTGAAAGTGTTCTTGTAAGAGAACCGTAAGACCTCATACAATTATTAGATTTAGGTTTGTTTCATTTCATCTTTTAAATTTTTGTTAAATGTTCTAATATTGTATGAGATCCTAAAATTCAGGTGTTCTTGTAAGAGAACCTTAGGATCTTGACAATTGTTAGATCTAGGTTTGATTAGTTGCTGAAAGAGATCTTGATGAATATGTTCTTGTAAGGGAACTTTAAGATCTTGGACAAATTAGGAATCTTTCTAGATCTATGTATTTTAGATAAGCACTTCTAAGTTTACCTTCCTGGGTTGACAATTAAATTGAACTCTGATTGACATCATCAATTAGAACTAAACAACATCCCCATTACCAAAATTCTTTGATACCAATTTGTAACATCCCCGTTACCAAAATGCTCTGATACCATACCGTAACATACCACGTTACCAAAACTGATCTAATACCAAATTGTAACATCCTAAGCCTTCTAGTTGGATATCACGCTTTGAAACTAGCTTGTAATGTTACCTAGATTACTACTGAGAAACACTACTCCAAAATATAGTGCGCATATTCTAATATATAACATTGGTTTGTGCAGAATTACTTGAAGTAACGCGTTGAACCCCAAGCTGAGTCGTGCCACCCAAACTTTCCTCTCCTAAAAAAACTTTGTTGGAAGCAGGCCAAAGAAGAAAAGCAAGGCAATTTTGGGAAAGAAAGCATGCACGAGGTAAGCGACAACTGGATGGAAGAACAACACACATGCATTTAGGGAATACCTAACGATGTTAGGGTTAGGGTTTTTATAGCGTATTGTAATGGATGAAGAGCCAGAAAGATGTAAATATAGATACCGAGGTATCATAGGGAGGAGGAAGTATAATTGAGTTTAGCTAGTTATATACAAGTTATTACGAGGTGTAATACTTTGTTTTATGACCTAATTTTGTAAGTTGTTGAGCTAGAGAGGACTGAGGAGGGTATATATTGAGGGTTAGATTAAAGGCTAAGGAGCCTGATGCGATCTATTCCACCTCATATAGATCTTACCTAACTAAGGATAATTGTAAGAACATTGTTGTAGTGACAGAACGACTGTAATAAAGAGTTGAGAACCAAATCTTTGTGGACGTAGCCCAGGAGGGGGTGAACCATAGTAACACCTATGTTATGATATTGAATGCATGTGTGTCTTTATTTCTTTTAATTAAATATTTCTATATTGGATGAATGAGTGGTTATATTTCCTGTGTATTCGCAAATAACAGTACATTGAGGTTACAAATTATAATAGTGGTTCAACATGAAGTTCTCATACCTCACACTCAATCATAGGTTGTAAACACATGATTATTACATCCACCCATTAAGACTATCTCAGGTGAGATTACGCAGTGCACTCTATGCGTTGTTTTTCCTTTTGGTTTACCAGGAGGGCCGATAGTTTTAAAGGCTTTGTTGGAAACCAGAAAAAACATGAATCCTGGGTCAATCAGTACAAAATCAAACATAATAGAATAGAAACCAACAAATGGTTTTTTTATCACACTAAACTGCCTTGGGTCTTTTAGTTTGTTTTCAATCTTTTTTCAAGCCTTAGATTTTAATTTTTCTTTTAAAGTCTCATCCCTTTAAATTTTTTATGATTGGTAGGACCCCTTGGATGATTAATGTTTTGAGTCTTAGCTCTATTTTGATCATCAAATTGATTTTTGATCCTTGAACCATTTCTAGCTCATGTTTTATTTGGGTCCCCTTCATGACTTGTCCCTAGGTCAATCCCTCCCATTACTAAACTGACGTGACACACCTTCCTCCTCACTCATGATCTTGTAGGCATGCCTCCTTGTCCTTCTT
Organism: Picea engelmannii; assembly: GCA_009831015.1. Lineage (NCBI taxonomy): Eukaryota > Viridiplantae > Streptophyta > Pinopsida > Pinales > Pinaceae > Picea > Picea engelmannii. The sequence goes on along the minus strand of ML778083.1, from coordinate 36,155 downwards.
ACCTGTCCTATCAGGTTTTGAAGTGGAAGTGCTGCCTACTCATCAGGAATTTCCGTAGCACCTATCACGTTCTTTATACCTCCACCTCGAGTCATGATTTCCACTACTAATGTCATGTCCCTTGTTTTTAGTGCCAGAAGTCGGTTAAAGATGCCTCCAAAGATCTTGCATTTATGAGCTTTGGTAACGGTTTCTAATTTGAAAGAAAATATGAAACCCCTGTGTTGAGAAAGAAGAATAAAAGTAAAGTCATCAAGGAACCTGATGAGGTAGACAAGACACTTCCCATGCAGGAGGAAGAGGAATTTGAGAAAGAGCCTAGTGAGACTGTGCATGCCATTGTTCCTCCTAATAGTCAAACCTACAAAAGACTTATCAAGAAGATTAGATATGCAAGAAAATAAATAGCTTGTCTTAAAGAAGAAGATAAGGTCAACTTCGATCAGATGAAAGAGCTCATGGATGGCTACAATCACACCCTTGACTTGGCAAGATTTGTAGCAAGGAGGGCCCAGCCCCTTCATAGACAACTAAGGAATATCTACAAGAACAACAAAGGCTTCCAATCTCAGAACAAGAAGCTAACGGCAGAGCTGAAGCATTTTCAAGATAAGGTAGCCCAAAAAAATATATAGGTGTTGCTTGACGCTTCCATTGAATATGACAAACCAACAGCTAAGGAGAGCACATCTACACCAAAGAAGCCTGTAAATGCGAAGAAGAAGAAGTCTATTGTGTCAATTGAAGATCCTCTTTCTACTAGAAAGAGTATGAGGTTAAGTGTCAAAATGACAAAATAGTTGGTAAAGGGTAAGCCCCATTTTTGAGGATGTATCTTTTTGGGAGGGTTAACCAATATGAAAATATTATCTCTGCCATCTATACATGCTTCTAAGCGCTTAACTATTTGGGTTTTGGGTTTTTACTAAGTGCTAGCTTCCCCATCGGTAGAAGGCACCACCTATTTTGCAGTCAAGGCTCTTGATTAAAATAGTTTTGTCATCATGGAAAACCACAAATTACTCTGCAAATGTTCAAGGATTGAAGGCATTGTGTGTTTGTAATGCTACCCAAACCTACACACAGATGCAACGTAAGTGACGCTACCTAATATTTCACAGAGGGAAAATAATTGGCACGCAAGTGCAACACAGAGGCACTACCTAATGGAGCTACCAAATATTTCACAGAGGGTAAAGGGTTGCACACAGGCACTACCCAATATTTCATAGAGAGGAGAGTCTGTACACATATGCAACATAGTGATGCTACCTACAGGCACTACCTTTTCTCTTAGTAGTGCGCTACCTAGATTGGCTACCCAAAGAAACTGCCAATAAAGACCAGGGATCTAGGAGGACCAAGCTAACAACTTTTGGATAAGTTGATGATGAAGAAGGATGGAGAAGCAAAAGCTAGTATCATGAAGACAACCACATGCTTTGAAAGACACATGGAAAACAACGAGTTGCGCAACAAAAGGGAATTAAATTAGTTTGAAATTCAGTTGGATTAGTCACCAACATTTTCCTGTTTTATAGCATAGATGGTTAGATAAGTTGTTAGATCAAATAAATGTTTAGAGTTTTTAAAGGGAAAGGGGCCAGCTCGTACCTCCAACTGTTGCCTCCCTTTTGTTATAAATAGATAGATCATTTTCTTTAGTAGGTTCGGATGGTTGAGCAAGGCTCCCTTATACTATAATATTTTGATGAAGTAACTGTGATCTAGTGATGTACTGGACTTAAGACTTTTTGACTAATAGAAATCAGCTTCTCTTTCAGTCTATTTGCTTCTGATGTTAAATGTTCATGCTTTGAATGATTCACATGAATGATTGTGGTGACATTATGATGGATGTTTGATCATTATGTTATCATGATGTTTATTTAGCTTCCTCGGTTTCTCGGTTCAAGAAGATCTTGTGTTAAGAAACTTTTCTCAAGATTTTGTGGACCTGATGTTTACAGAAAGCCCCTACACTTCTCTCATCCAAGTCTTCCTTCTACTCATACTTACTCCCAAATTATTGATTGAAGTTAGCAAAGGCCTTAATTTATGGTGCATGCTAGCCCTGTTATATGATTTAGAACATATCACTTGAGTCCTTTTCCATTTGACCCTTTAAACACCCTTACATTCACTTACAACCTGATGGGTACTAGGCTAGCCTTCCATGCAATCAGAGGGTGACTCCTAGTGCTAACAAGTTCTGTTGTCGGGACTTGAACCCGGGTCTCTCATGTGAGGGCTGAGTATCCTAACCAACTAGACTACAACAAAATTTCCACACTTAAAATATCCATTGTGAAAACAAAAGTTCCAGACGTGGGAAGAGGCTTTGTAGGCAGCCCTGCAACTGGAAGAAAACTAGTATCAACAGATGGACCCAACTATCAAAGAACTGAAGGAGGATATGAATAACTTAATGTTTCAGCTAAACCGGAATAAGAGTAAGGACAAACGAGAAGTTGTTTGGTGCACTACATGCAAGACAGAAGGGAACCACAAGAACGAATGTCTAGCATTCACGCAATACATGGCAACAGGAATGCCAAATCCATTACCACTAGGAGGATTATGGTGCGAAATCTGCAAGAAACTAGGTCATGATCCATACCACTGCATGATGATGCAGAAATACTAGATAGTCCCAAAGATTTACTATTGCACCTTTTGCAAGTCAGTGGGCCACGACAACAAATATTGTAGAACCATGGAGATGATGAGGGAAAGACATCAGATGCATATATAGTCCAGGACAAAATGATGACTGGGAAAGCCACACCTTAGTTTAATCAAGTTCCATCTCCATACAACACTATGCAACAACAGTATAATAATGTGCAACAACCATATATTATCACGCAACCACAGTATAACACAACACAACCTCAATATAATACCACACAGTACAATCAGGTGCCTCAATATAACGCATCGAGAGGAGATTGAGCGGACTACAGAGGTGGAGGACAAGCAAGAGGAGGTTTTGGATGAGGTAGAAGAACAGTCGTATGTCACAATTGTCAACAACCAAGAAATTATGCAAGAGAATGTCTTCTTCCATGAACAACTTGTATGTATTGTTGCGCATCAGACCATGATACAGAGGAATGTCCGACACTACTAATAAAGATTCAGGAAAAGAGAAACCAGAACAACCAGAATGTCCAATGGATCTTAGCCGAAGCAAGGGATGAAGGACAAAACATCAACATAGTTACCCATGGAGGAGCTAAAACAGGAAATGACACAGTCTAACAAGAGCCAGTACAAAATCAGTGGGTGAAGAAGAATGCAGAACCAAGGAAGAAGTTTGACTCGTAGAAGGAGAAGGAGATATTTAAGCAAGCAAGACAAGAGTTTTAGAAAGAAGACGTGGCATCGACTTTAACTGTGAAAAAAAGAAAGGAAGCATCAGAGTGTGATATGCCTCTGTTATTGGCTCATACCAATGAAATGAAATCCATGGGACAAGTAAGTACAATCAAAGGCTTTTTTCAATCATGTGTAAAAGTATTAAATTATCCATCATCTGTGAAAATATTGAAAAACATACTAGAAAAATGTAGCATCGAGACAGAAGAAAAACTAGAACAAAATATAGTCAATCACCTACATACAAGAAGAAGAACGAGTAGGGAGTTCAGACTGAATGCCAATATCATAGATTTCAACATGGGAGATATAGTATTGGATCTAGGATCTGAAGTTAATGTATTACCAAAGAAGTCATGGAAATGGATGGGAGAGCCCTTGTTAGGATATTCACCTGTTCAACTAAAACTAGCAAACTAACACAGAGTCCTACCAATCGGTAGACTGAAAGGAGTAACAATAGACCTGGATGGAGTGTGCACTAAAGCATATTTTGAAGTCATTGAAATAGTGGACGACACAACACCATATCAAGAGTTGCGTGGTTTGGATTGGGCATTTGACAACCAGGCCATAATAAAATTAAATACAATAAAAATGACATTTGAGTCAGGGGAATACAAGGTCATTGTGCCATTAGATCCATCAGAAGGGGAGATGTTTGTAGAACCTACGTGCTTAGACTTAGAGGAAATCAACCAGTTGTACAGAACAATTGTGCGTGATGAGGATTATGGAAACCCAATTGTAGACAAAATACTCAGTTGGTGGAGCATTACTTCATGTGTGAAAGACTCAAATATTGGTTTAGAGAACTGGAAAAAAAGGCTACATGAAGTGTCCATGAGAAGATGTGCACGAATAGACCATGCAGTAAGATGGGTAGGCATGGAGATAAGGGAACCACCTAGCTTCCACAGAACAAATGATTTGGAAACATTCGTGGAACAATATGAAGATGAAGTTTTAGAGAATCAGAGACTGTTAGCACTTGATATAGCACTCAAGGACACACCTGCAATATGGTGGGGAACACACAAAGAGGCAATCACAGATTGCGACCAATGTAAGTGGTTACTACGCATAAGGTTCAACGCATAACATAAAGAAAACAAGCAGCATAAGTATGAGGGACAGGGGGAACCAACCGTAAACTTGGATAAGTGTAGACCATTGTGGAAAATGGCACCCCCAGAGGAATGGACTAATCATTTCATACACACTTTAGAGGGAATACCAACAAACTGGTATACAAACTAGGAACTGCGCAAAGAAACTTCGACCTAGACGACATTGCAAAAGAATTTTACAGTCACTTTTTCATTCGAACATGAAAACCCCAACATAGATGAAACACTTAAATAGATAAGAGGTGTGATATTCATCAAGGAACTAGAATTCGAGCTCATGACAGAAGAGAAATAGCGGAACAAACAGGCAGTCAAGGAATTGTTGTCATGTTACCATGTGGAATAGGAAGCACCGGATGAAGATGATCTGCGTGATATTCAGATCGAATAAGAAGAAGGAGAAAAAGAAGTGGAGGGACCAACTATAGAATATAAAGTTATTGTCACGCCAATCAAGGTAAATAAAGTCAACATTGGGACAATCGAGAATCCCAAAATGGCCAACATTGGAGACTACTGGGACGAACAAACAATGGAAAGAATAACAGAGTTGTTGCGCGAATACAATGACCTGTTTCCCACAACATTTACAGAGATGACAGGTATAGCAAGAGATCTAGGAGAGATGAAAATACCACTTAGACCTGAAGCAAGACTGATCAGACATCTACATATAGATTGAATCCAGTATACAAGAAAAAAGTCAAACCTAAGATCGTCAGGATGCTCGAAGCCGGAATCATAGAACTGGTCGAGGAATCATAATGGATAAGCCCCATGGTAGTGAAGGACAAGAAACAAGGAGGGATAAGGATATGCATCGACTTGAGGAAGTTGAACAATGCATGCCTACATGACCCATTCCCTACACCTTTCAGGAATGAAGTGTTAGAGAACGTAGGAGGACACGAAGCTTACTCATTTATTGATGGATTCTCAGGATACCATCAGATCAAGAGAGCACAAGAAGACATAGACAATACCACGTTTGTGACAGAATGGTGATCCTACCAGTACACAGTCATGCCATTCAGACTAAAGAATGCACCAACAATATTTTCCAAAGTAGTCATCGTTACGTTTAAGGAATTCATCCACCAGTTTCTCGAGGTATACTTGGATGATTGGACAGTCTACATTCTATTGAAATAACATGTATAAGTCTTATGACTGATGTTAGAAAGAGGTAGACAGTGCCATATATCATTAAAAATCAAGAAATGCATATTCAGAACACCGTTTGGGATACTATTGGGTCATATAGTATGCAAACAAGGTTTACTAGTAGATCCTGCAAAGATTGCACTAATTGTTAACTTACCACCACAAAAAATAGTCTGTTAGATAAGAACGACATTGGGAAACACATGGTACTATAGGAATTTCATCAAAGGATACACGCAGATCACCATGACAATGGAAAAATTGTTAAGAAAAGATACAAAGTTTCAGTGGAACGACAAGTGTCAACACGGTCTGGATACCCTAAAGGAAAATATGGTTACCACGTCGATATTAGTATTTCCAGACTGGGAAAAGACATTCCACGTACATGTAGATGCATAAACCATATCACTTGGAGATATCTTGGCGTAGCCAGGAGTGGGGGATTTGGATCACCCCATAGCATTTGTGAGTAGGAAGTTGTTAGAATCGAGAATAACTACAACACTACATAGAGGAAAGGCCTAGCTATGGTCTATGCACTGCACAATTTCAAACACTACGTATTGGGAAAACACTTTAGGATGTTCACATATCACTCATCCCTTAAATACCTAGTCAAGAAGCCAATGTTGGGGGGGATAATCTATCGATGGTTACTACTGTTTCAAGAATTTGACTTTGAAGTAAATGTCAAACTAGGAAAACTGAATGCAGGACCTAACCACCTGCCAAGGGTCACAAATGGAGAGGAACCTACGAATTTAGAAGACAACCTCCCAAACGCACATTTATTTTCATTCCATATCGTTGATTAATAATTTGCAGATATTATTCAGTACTTGAGCACAGGTACTGCGTCGCAAGAATATAACACCGCTCAGAAGAAAAACTTGGTAGTTCAGGCTGTAGACTATCAATTGATCGCAGGACACTTATACAAAATGGGTGCAGATATCATTTTGTGGAGATATGTTTTAGAAAATGAAAGACCGAGAGTTTTAGCAGAAGCTCATCAGGGAATAACAGGAGGGCATCATGAATAAAAATATACCGCGTAGAAGGTATTGTGTGCAGGACTATTGTGGTCGACATTCACAGAGACTCGAAGGAGTAATATCAAAGATGTGATGTCTGTCAAAGGGTAGGTAAACCCAACAAAAGGGATGAGATGCCACTACAAAACACAGATAACATTGTAGGCATTTATAAATGGGAAATAGACTTTGTGGGACCAATCAAACCACCAACAAAAGGAACATGAGAAAGATACATCATCATTGCAATAGAGTATTTAACAAGATGGGCGGAAGCAGCACTAGTAAAGGATTGCAGCGCAGAAACAACAACACACTTTCTATTTGAGCGAGTAATCACTCGATTTGGCGGCCCACGAATTTTGATGAGCGATCAGGGCATGCACTTCATCAACAACACTATCAATGCTATTAATGAAGAATTTGAAGTCCATCATTAGAAGAGCACACCATATCACCCATAGGAAAATGACATAGTGGAAGAATTTAACAAGATCCTTGAGAATGCACTGACAAAAATATGTAACATCAATAGGGATGACTAGGACCTCAAAGTACCAATAGTATTATGGGCCTACATGACTACGTGCAAAAAAAATTCAGGGCACACACCATTTAAAGTGGTCTATGGCCAAGAAGCAGTGGTTCCATTAGAATTTTTAGTACCAAGCTTGCGCATAGCAACAATCACACATATGGAAGAATGAGGCATAGTACAGGAGAGACTGAATTAGTTAATAACAATGGAGGAAGATCGTATCCTATCCAGATTTCACCAACAAGTTCAAAAAGAAAGGGACAAAGCTTGGCATGGTAGACACATCAAGAAGAAAACCTTCAAGGAAGGAGATCTAGTACTGATGCATGACAACAAATCGTTTCAGCACCCAGGAAAGCTCAGAATGCATTGGTTAGGACCATATGAAGTAAAAACTGTCACATATGGAGGATATGTACAGTTGAAAGACTTATCAGGCACATAACTTAGAGGGATGATCAATGGGAGCCAACTGAGGCTGTACAAGGACAGTCGACCACCCACTATGCAGTGAAAAAAAAACAAAAGAATTTTAAACAGTACCAACAGAGGCAAAGTGCGTCGAAATAAGTAGGACCATGCACACTTAGGAATACAAACTTGGAAAGCATAAGGCTAAGGGCCAGGTCAAAAGGGAAACAAGCGGGAAATGGAAAGATGACAAAAGCAGTATGAAATGATGAAGTTATGCAGAATTGAATGTCAGAAAGGACCGATGGGACGTCGCATTAATCGCGCCAATTAGAGATGACGAGGGAGATTAATGGAAAGTATGAAGGGATTGAAGGTTCATTGAACCCATCATAAAGGCATCATCTTCAACAAGTTTCATATGATGCCCATACAAAACACGAGCGTGGGAGAAAATAGTCTATTATGATACTGGAGAAGAAACAGAGAGAAAGAGCGCATACAGAGCATAGAAAAAAATTCATAGAGGTTGCAGAAGTCATGGAGCCCAGCAAGAAATCGAAACTCACTACTATGGCACCAAAAAAATAAGCAGAAGCGAGCCAGAGTGCCAGACAACCCAGGGTTAGAACCAAGTCACGGGTACAATTGGAGGAAGGAGAACAACAACCATCGAAGGTCTTCAATGTCGATGAAATCGCATCCCCAAACATAACACTAGTGAACCCCACACCTGTAGTGGAATAAACCCAACAAACAGCACTAGAGGGCACGAATGTAGATACGTAGGCAAAGGAACAAGAGCAGTAGAACCAGGACGTAGAAAACATGATAGAGGCACAACCAGAAAACACTGAAGAAGCTCCAAGATTAAATGGAACGATGGTGAATCAGGAAGCAACAATCAAGCTAGACGAGTCTCAAACCACCGTGTCAGACCACCTACCGTTGGGAATAGTAGAATATGTCACGGGTTGACCAGAATGGTACTCTGAAGCACAAACGATTGTCGCTGGCACCTCAAGTCAGTCACCACTGAAGAAATACAAGAAACATGTACCTAGGTCACCTCGCAAGCAACCCATCACAACCCTCTTCCTACCACGTATACCAAATGGGGTACGAGTGGAAACAGTCCTGCTAGAGCAGATTGACAAGCTAAAATACTTGGACCATGATGTAGCAGACACAGACAAGTTTCCAAATTTTGCAATAAGAGTATACTCAGAGACTGTGGGCATAAATCCATTTGGGGAACCGATTGATCAACCACTTCAATGGGCAACAGGGTTGGAGAATATAGGGATTTTAGGTCTATTAGATCTACCACACTTTGGCAGAGGTCAGTATGCAAGTAGTTGCGTCAAACAAGTGGTAGCAGTCACACATGGTGGTTACATTTGGTTGGACAATCTCATCTCAATAGACGTAGAGATTATTGCACACATCACAGGATTTCCATCCCGGAGCATGGATCCCACGCAATTCATTGACAATAAGTCAAAGGAGAAAACACTCTTGGAGGAAATGAAGAAAAAATATGGTACTAAAAGGGGGTTTCTAGGAATCATAATCAAGAGAATAAATGATGCCGCAACACAAATGGCTGCAAAAATCTTGGCCTGCAAACTGTTGAGAAAATGTCGTAGGGAGAAATTTCCGACTGGGATTTTCATAGTTGCAGCTTAGTGCACCGAGGCAACTACAATGAGATGGTCACCCTTGCTCTTGAACTTGTTCCTGGATGACTACAAGGATGCACAGGATCTAGCAACAGAGTTTCACTATTCATGGTTGATAATGTTGATATCTATCATAGGATGGAAGGAACTGAGTTACACATTCTTTAGTACTAGACCCAAGATGAATTATGGAGTGAGGTACTTATCACTTGATGTCACGTCGGATGTTAAGCACAAGAAAAGGAATGCATATGTATTCAAAGGATACCTTCGCGACCTGCAAGAGGCCATCTCCAACATGTGGAGGATCACACCACAGGTCATCACACAGTTTCTGGACATCGCCAACTTCTAGGCCACATGACATGTGATGTGGATACATGTGCGAAAGGACCCTAATAAGCAGTGGCTAAAAATGCACTATTGTATCATAGCGGGAGACATTAACATGGTGATAAAAGACTAGGAAGATGAGTGGAATATTCCAGCCCTCACACAAGACTTGACGAAGAGGACAACAAAAGAAGAGGCAGCGTAGGGAGAAACACAGCCTCAAGAAATCCCAGTGCCCAAGAAACGGAGGATGGGCCAGACAAAGACAAAGGAAACAAATGAAGGCACATCGAATATGGGGACCTAGAAGGGGAAGAAGGATAATGTGTATCTAGCCAAAGAAAAACAGAAACAAGCTGAGGCCATGCAAGGGACCACACCAAGTCCCAATCCCCAAGAGTCAGGCTTGAATAAGCGACCAACCATTCATATGGGAGGCACGCGAAAGAAAATGAACGTGCAAAGGACACCTCGAGAATATACGATCATGTAGGATGATGGAGAAATGATATCGTGAATGGTACAAGATTGTATAGCTGAGGATTTTGAGGAGCTGGCAAACATGTGACAACTCCTCAAATGAATTGGGGAAGCGCAAACAACAAGAAGCATGGGAACAGGGTCATCAACATTACAGACAGAGGAAAGAATGGAAGAAGGAGAGGGGGATATAGTCCATACAATACCGCAACCAAACATGACATTTCACATTACACCTAGTATTCTATGCATGGACGATATCGTGGGGCAGACACCCCTGAAGGACTTAGCCCAAATCCAACTGGTATTGTCGTGGATACGATCCAAAGCTCTACACAGGTTGCAGGTCAACGTCAACAAAGAGGTACAGTCTTGTGCATGCACAGACTTAGCCGAATTGTAGTTGGAAATAGATAAGCAGGACGCACTAGAAATAATATGTGAGTAGGATAAGTTCAATACTCAAGAGGAAAGGGAGTGCAGGAATAGATTGGAGCAGAAATTGGTAGGAACTTATGAAAAAATTCCAAACATCACGCAAAAGGATGAACTCACAACAGCGAAAAAGATTGATCAGATTGCGCAGGCAATTGATCAACATAATAAGGAGATCAAGAATCTATGAGAGTAACTCACACCAACCACTCCACCAACAGTAAAGGAGCAGAGGAAGAAGGAAGCAAGAGAGAAGCTGCATAAAATAGAGAAACAGGTCAGCACAGTAGGTGACTTGTTCAGCAACGCAACACAACTTTGGACAAAGTTAGAAGTGGATCAGAAAGTCCAAAAGTGGGACGTGGAAGAAGAAAGGATAAGCGCAACTATATAGGACCTCAAGCAGAGGCAAAAGACAATGTCCATCACGGAGAGCATCAAAGGGACACATGACATGAAGAAACTATAGGCATAACTCACCATTGCACAAACTCGGAAGAAGGAGCGTCAGGCTCAAATGGAACCGTTTCAAGAGTGGGGAGCAGAATTCCTATCACAAGAAGAGGAAGCCAAGACATAGATAGCACATACCTAGTAAGAGTGTGTAGAATGGATCAACGATGAAATTGTTGTCTAGGCAGTTGACACACTTAAGGAGAATATTGTGCAGGTGTAGGCATAGGAAATAGAGCTCAAAGAAAAGTTCCAGGCGGTCACCAGGGAGATCAAATATTTGTGTTAGGTGGCTCAGGACGAGCCACATGTCAATGTTGGGGGGTTGTTGGAAGCAATCCAAAGCCGAAAAGAAAGGTGATTTTGGGAAAGAAAGCATGCATGAGGTAAGCGACATCTAGAAGGAAGAACAACATGCGCACATGCAGGGAAGACCTAACGACAATAGGGTTAGGGTTTTTATAGCATATTGTAATGGATGAAGAGCCAGAAGCATATAAATATAGATACCGAGGTATCATAGGGAGGAGGGAGTATTATCTACTTTATCTAGTTATCTACGAGTTATTACGAGGTGTAATACTTTGTTGTATGATGTAATTTTGTAAGTTGTTGAGGTAGAGAGGATAGAGGAGGGTAGATCTTGAGGGTTAAATCGTAGGATGAGAAGCCTGGTGCAATTTATTATGCCTCATATAGATCGTACCTAATTGAGGATAATTATAAGCACGCGACGCTGTAGTGATATAACGACTATAATAAAAGAGTTGAGAGCCAAATCTTTGTGGACGTAGCCTAGGAGGGTGTGAACCACGGTAACACCTGTGTTATGAGATTGAATGCATGTGTGTCTTTATTTCTTTTAAGTAAATATTTCTATACTGAATGAATGAGTGGTTATATTTCCTATGTATTCGCAAATAGAAGTACATTCTAGTTACAAATTAAGTGGTTCAACATACAGTTCTCATACCTCAAACTCAATCCTAGGCTGTAAACACATGAGTATTACAACCAACCATTAAGACTATCTCGGGTGAGACTACGCAGTGCACTCTCTGCGTTGTGTTTCCTTCTGGTTTACCAAGAGGGTCGATAGTTTTAGAGGCTTTGTTGGAAACCCGAACAGACATGAAACCTAGGTCACTCAGTATGAACTCAAACATAATAGAATAGAAACCAATGAACTTAAAATAGCATAAGTAACTCAAATACAACAATGCAGAAGCATACTAAGAAAAAAATGTTACAGTGTGTGTAATCCACTTTGAAAATGTGATCTCTACTACACGCACAACCATTCTAGTGTCACATGCCAATTCTATTTTCCTTGTGCGTGAAGACTGATTCCATGTGTGCACAAGCAAACCCAACCTCTTGTTCTCACAATGTATTTCCCTATGCGCACGACCATTCTAACATCCCCTCGAAGACTCATGACTATTATCACAAGGTTGAATTAATAAGAAAAACTAACAACAACTGTCATAATCATGCACGACTACAAATATGAAATATAACCACCATACTTACATGTGTAAGCAACATTATACAAAATAACAACAATTACTTATATGAAAAAACATACAAGAATTAAATCCATATTAAACATAGATAATTAAACACACAATAAATGAGACAAGCACATAAAGACACTTATATTTTATGAAAATTCACCAACTATGAACAGAGATTAAACATTACTCCCAGCCATAAACTATATTGCTCCTATACTTTCAGCAGTAGGTCACCCTCTAGATGGGGCTTAACTCCACAAAGGAAAAATGGTTCTTAATGCCAATATAAGGTGTGATAATCACAAAATTGTTTAATCCAAGTTGCCACTACTACAACTATCCTTCAGTATATCATTCCCCACATGCCTATTACACCCAAGGAAGTGTGCCCCTTCTTTTATCAATAGTCCCTCGAATACCCCACTTCCCTTCTAGGGTTCCAGCAACAGGTCGGACATGAAGTCTTAGAGCCCTGCAACTAATGCCCAACACACTAGGGAACAACTCCCAACAAAAATATCACCTGGATATAATGCTTACGATCTTGACAAACTGCCTCTTTGAAAAGAAATATATCACCTGGAGAGAATGATCATGGGAATGACAACCCACCTATTTGGCAATAATACTCTGGTTACAATACATAAAATCCCTTCTACACACTAGATATGAATGACTAATCCCTCAAAAGAATGAGTTCCCCCCAAAATGCACTAAAGTAAGAAATATATATTGCATGCCTTAAACTGGGCACTTTTCACCTTTAGAACTAGATTTAGCCACTTGGTGACCCACTCCGATCCCTCGAGAACTTACGATAAATAATTATACATAGATTACACTTTTTAGAAATATTAATAAAATCTTCGCTAGGACTTATGTCCCCCCCTTTTTACTTTTTGATGGAGTTATCCTCCCATTTCTTTTGGTCTGATCTATATGAGCACAATGATGTGATATTATTAATAACTTAAGTGTGAATACAATTTACGAGGATAGGTGCACTGGCCTATTTGCGTCCGGCCTCACCAACCCCATAATAACACAGATTATCCTGTCTCAAATACATATACATCCAAATATATAGATATATATAACTCGACTTGATGCTCACTTCCAGGTAATCCATGCACACTTACTCAAGTGCATGCAAAATTTTGAAATGTGTGCACCCTTCCTCTATGTACAAAGGGGTTTGTATTAGGGACAATACACAATGCTCCCTATTATTTATGCATCATCCTCAGTGCATTATATACACATGTACATCCAAAATTTCAAAAATATTCAAAAATATGTGGATATTGTACCTACATAGCATCCTCATGCTCCCAAGCTGCATCCTCGGGACTGTAGCAGGTCCATTGGACCTTTACTAGCTCCATGGCTCGATTCCAGGGTTGTTTTATTTTCTAATCCAGTATGCTAACTGATCACACTCAAAAATCATCTTATGGCTCCACTTGAATCACATTCCAGTAAATAATATGATTAACATCAGGTACATACTTTTTAACCAATGATACATGGAAAACATTATAATTACATAAGGATGTAGGTAATGCTAGCATATATGTGATAGGACCAATCCTCTCTAGGATTTCAAATGGCCCACAGTAGCATTCTGCCAACTCAGAACAATTTCCCAACTTCAGGGAACCGTGTCCTGCTTTTACTTTTAAGAACAGATAGTCACCCAATTTGAACTCTCTATGGGTTCTTCCTTTATCTACGTAGATTTTCTTCCTATCTTGGGAAACCTTTAAATTATACCTTATATTCACCATATTCTCTTCCATTTACCGGAGAATATCTTTCCCAACCATTGTACAGTCTGCTGGGTTGTCCCAACTCATTTTTGTGTTGCACTTTCTACCATAAATTGCCTTGAATGGGATCATATTTAAATATGCTTCATACCCATTGTTGTAAGGAAACTCTACCAAGTGAATGTAGTCTTCCCATTCTGGTGTTTTATCCATCACATACATCCTGAGCATATCTTCAATAACCAAATTTACCCTCTCTGTTTTTTCCATCTGTCTTAGGGTGATATGTTGTACTAAATTTCAGATTTGTCCCAAATCCTTTGAATAGCCATTTTCAAAAGTTCAATGTGAACTTGGAATCTCTGTCAGACACAATTGTCTTAGTTACCCCATGCAACTTAGCAATTTCTTGCATGTATATTTCAATAATGTTGGTTTCCTTGTGCGCTAACTTCACTAGAATAAAATGGGCAACTTTAGTAAGCTTGTCCACCACTACCATAATATAATCATGTTTCTTAGCAGTCCTAGGTAGCTTAGAAATGAAATCCATGGTTAGAAATTCCCACTTCCACTTAGGAATGGGAAAAGGATGTAGCAAACCAGCTGGATGTTTGTGCTCAACCTTGACCTTTTGATATTCAAGGCATCTAGGAATAAAATTAGCAACCTCATTTTTCATACCTGGGCAATAGTATTTTTTTTTTAACGATGTTATTGTTTTCTCATAGCTTGGGTGTCCAACATAAGAAACTTTATGCATCTTTGACAATAACATATTTTTCAACTCCTGAACATTTGACACATAGACTATGCGCCTATACATGAGGATTCCATCTTCTTTTAGCTCATAACCTTCAAATGTTTGTTGTGACATACCTTGTTGTAAATTCACCTTTATGTCAACATAGCGCTGATATGATTTGGTAACTTCTAAAATTCTTTTACATAAATATGATTTGTACATGCTAATGGTTATAGCATGCATCTCATGCACCCTCCTACTTAGTGCGTCATCCATCTTGTTCTCTTTTCCTATGATATTATTTATGTCAAAGTCATACACACTGAGGAATTCTAACCACATTCTTTGTCTAGAATTTAAACTTGGTTGTCCAAACAGATACTTCAAACCACTATGGTTTGTTCTCAGCTCAAATTATTTACCAATGAGATAGTGCCACCACATCTTGAAGGCATGCAATATTACCTCCAATTCTAAGTCATGTGTAAGACAAAGCCTTTAATTCTATTTTAACTTTATTGATTCGTAGCATATCACATGTCCATTCTGACTAACGACTGCACCGAGCCTTTCCTTCCATGCATCTATGCACACAACAATTTTTTCATCTAAATCAATGATCCTCAAAATTGGTGCACTTCTCAAAAAAAAAATTAAGTAATGACAACTCCTTACACGATCCATAGTCCATTCAAATCACACACCTTTATTTTGCAAGGATGTTATTGGATGCAAACACTTTGAGAATACTTCAATAAACCTTTTGTAATAACCTACAAGTCCCATTAAGGACCTCACCTATATGACATTTCTTGGTGTCATCCATTCCTCAATGGATTTTATCTTTTCCAGATCCACAACTATTCCTTCCATGGAAATGATATGACCCAAATAATGAATATCTCACTAGTAAAATGAGCACTTGCTCAACTTTTCATACAACTGATGCTCCCTCAAAACTTGCAACACCATCCTCAAGTGTTGCTCGTTCTCTTATTCAGACTTTGAGTAAATAAGTATCTCATCCAAAAATGCAAAGACAAACTTATCTAAGTAATTTATGAAAAACCATTCATTGAATACATGAAGACAGTTGGTGCATTTAACAACCCGAAAGGCACACTGTGAACTCATAATGTTTGTACCTCGTTCTGAAGGCAGTCTTGTTGATGTCTTCTTCTTTAATTCTCACTTGGTGATATCCAGATCTAATATCAATCTTTGAAAATATTTGTGCACCCCTCAGCGGATCAAAGAGGTCATCTATACTTGGAAAATGATAATTGTTCTTTACTGTTACTTTTTTCAACTATCTGAAGTCGATACAAAGTCTCAGCGAACCATCTTTCTTCTTCATGAACAATACTAGAGCACCCCAAGGTGACATACTTGGGCGTATATACCCCTTATTCAGACGCTCCTCAATTTTCATCTGTAATTACTTCAACTCTAGTGCACTCATCCTATAAGGATTATTGGATACGGGTGATACTGCAGGCATCATATTTATAGAGAAATCAATATCTCTTTTCTGTGGCAACCCTAGTATCTCGTTAAATATATCGTCAATTTTTTTCAATACTGCACAATCTTCAACATTTGACACTTTTTCCTTTGGTGCCTCATCCGTGTGCACTGCAATTACTTGACATCCTTTCCTGTAGGATTTCTTCAATTGCAAAGATGAAACTTCTCTGATAGTTGAAAATCATGGAATTCCTTAAACTATTATTAAGTTTCCTTCCTCATCCAAGCAAGTAAATGTCTTATTATAATAGTATAGAATGGCATGATGTTGGTCTAACCAATCCATACCAATGAAAAAATCATACAAGGCCAAAGGTATGATATTCAAATTGACATTTGTGCATATTCCATTCATTTCCATTGGACATCCCTTAACCATTTCATTAATTTTCATTTTTTCTCCTGTAGCTAACTGCAACAACAAAGGTTTTCCAAGCTTGCTTCTTCACAATTGGAATCTTTCCACCATATTAGGATCTAAATAACTATGAATATCTCTGGAATCAATTAAAATAGCAATGGGTTGATCATTAATCTTACCTTCCACTTCAATCATGTGCGACTGAAACTCAACATTTTTATTATCCAGGGCTGCGTAAATCCTAGGTACATTTCTACCCTTCTCTTCAATTGTCACAACTTATTGTACATTGTGTGCAGTCCTCACTTTTTCTCCTCTTTGAGGGAAATTTCAGCACATATGATCTCTACCACAACCTAAAATTAGATTTTTCCCCACTATCTCCATCATTCTGGGATCCTTGAGAGTTGGCTTTCCTTACGTAGTATTTCTAAAAATTGGTGGCTTAGTCCCCTTTTTCCTTTGTTTTGCCTTGCTTTTCATCTTGTCTTTCCAAGCCTTTTGGAAAGTCAGTCTTCCCCTTTGTTGTTCATAAAGACATTTAGCATGTCTTATGGTTTTATCCAATGTCTTGGGGTCATCATATTGTATCTTTCCACTCATAAATAAGGGTATCCCACTCAAGTACCTATGAATTTTAACTTGTTCATCCTTGATGAATGCGACATATTTCAACAACTCTAAGAAATTTCTTTCATACTCATCTATTGTCATAGTCCCAAGCTTGAGTTCAAAGAAATCCTTCATTTTCTTGTCATAGTATCTCTTGGTTAATTATTTCTTTTGAAAATACCTCATGAACTCCCTCCAAGTAACCTTTTTCTCATCAATGTCTTGCACTTGCACAAACTGATCCCACAACATTGATACTTTTTCTTTTAGATGATAGATATCAATTTTCCCTTCTGTCTGTGCATAATAATTATGCAGCTACAAGTACTTCCTTATACCTAGCAATCAAGTCTTTGCATCTTCATTTTTCTTGTGATCACCATCAAAGGTAGGAGGCTTGATCATATTCATTTCTCCCTATAGCTCATCCACCCCAATCCTTATCTTATGCTTTCTAATAAGAGATATAATTGATCTATTGCATGCTTTCCTAAATGAATGTTTTGGTGAGTGAGGTTGATGCCTATAAACACTTGTTGCTTCTCTTCTTTTCTCATCATGAGACCTACAACTTCTTAACTTGTTCGACTCTATATCCTTATCCATTTTCTTTTCTATTTTGTCCAAGATTTTCATCAACTTGATACTGAATTCATCTTGTTGCTCATTGGCTTTCATAAATATTTCATTATCATATTTATAGCTTTGGACATCTTTTTGTAGTCCCTTTATGATTTCTACCAAGTTTATGCACTTCTCCTTGGATTTTGTACCATCAACACCCAAACCGACATACAAATCCTTGAATTCATCATCATGGCTATAAGCGCTTTGTCCATCTTCCATGTTTTTTGACTTTTTGGACTAATTTTGTCCTACTCTAATCACTGTTAATTCTACAAAATGTGCAGGAAATAAGATTTGTTAGATGAAACCACGCGACAACTTCATGAAAAATCTACACCATTTTGCAAGAATCATTTATTTTGAAGCTCGTGCACGTACTGGTATTCAACAAATATCAATGCACAATGTCAATATTTAACATATAAATCGCGTATCAATATTGTGCATGCACCACAATGTTTTTTCTGCGCAGACCCAATTTTTAGTGAGCACACCCATGAAATATTGTTTACTAAAAACAATATTACTTATATGCGACAACATACACGAATTAAACCTATATTAAACATAGATAATTAAGCACACATTAAATGATACAAGAACATTTATAAATACACATATATTTTATAAAAATTCACCAATTGCACGCAGAGCTCAAACGTTCCTCCTAGCCATAGACTTTGGTGCTCATATATTATCAGTAACAAGTCACCCTTGAGATGGAGCTTAACTGCACCAGGGAAAAAAGGTTTCTAATGCCAAGATAAGGTCTGATAATCATAGAATTGTTCAATCCAAGGTTCCACTACTACAACTATCCTACAGTCTCTCATTCCCCACATGTCTGTTACACTCAAGGAAGTAGTCCCCTTCTCTGCTCAATATTTCCTCAGTTTTCCCACTTTCCTTCGAGGGTTTCGACAACAATCTCAACAGGAAGTCTCAGAGCCCTGCAACTAATGCCCAACGCATCAAGGAACAACTGCCAACAAAACTCTCCCCTGAAGAGAATGCTTACGGACCTAACAACCTGCCTCTTCGGCAACAAATCTCTCACTTAGAGAGAATTGTCACGATTCTAACAACCCTCTTGTTCGACAACAATACTCTAGTTACAATACAAAAAACCTCTTCTGCACATGAGATATGAATGACTAATTCCCCAAAAAAATGAGTTCCCCCCATAATACAGTAAATCTAGCAATGTATATTGCATGCCTTAAACTAGACACTTGTCACCTTTAGAACTAAATTTAGCCACTTGGTGACTCGTTCCCATCCCTCATGAACATAGGATAAATAATTATACATAAATTACACTTTTGGTAGATATTAATAAAATATTCCCCAAGACTTAAGCCCCAGTCCTTTCCCTTTTCAGTGGAGTTATCTACCATCTATTTTCATCTTATAAGTCTGCTCGCAACGATGTGATATTATTAATAACTTTAATGTGATTACATTTTACAAGGATAGACACACTGACCTATTTTACAAGGAGAGATTACATCGTGAAATATATCCCAGAGCCCTCCACAGTTTTTCACAGTTGGCGCTCATATGCCCATTTTACAAGGAGAGATTACATCGTGAAATATATCCCCCCTCCACAGTGTTTCACAGTTGGCGCTCAGATGCCCCTGGGACTCCAAACAGCTATCACGAGCCCCTCAGCACTCCCTCAAGGTGCTCCGGACATCCGTGTAAGAAAGAGGTAGCATCTCTATAGGGTACATGCACGGGAGATGCTTAGCACGCCTTCACCCCCTCAGGTCTTCGCTTGATTAAAGCATATCCTCGAGGAAGCCTTGAGTTAGGTGCCCTCAGGTGACCCACAGCTATCGATTACAGCCTTTTGGTCTCTTCAACGTAGGTCAAGGCTTCAGTGACCCGATCAAGCCGTCAGCGGTCCCGTAGCATTAATTCAGGTGTCTGTTCCATCAAGTCATGGTGTTCATGAGTTGGTCGACGTCTCAGGAATGAAATTGGAGAGTGTCTGCTATCCATCCATGCTGCCCAATATTGAGCCAAAGGCAATAATGAGCGCGTAAGCCAACGGGTGCGAAAAATATTACGCCACACCTTTAAACAGGGCCTCACTTCGGAGGCCTTATGGCTTGCTCTGGAACAGCGCAGCGTATGCCCCTAAGCTCTCCCTCAGGGTATGCCACGAAGAAGTCGACCGTCTCGACTTCGACCAGAAAGTTGACGGCCAGAACTTTGACCAGAAGCTTCAGTCGAGCCCTCGACCTCTACTTCGTTTGGAAACTCGACAGTTAGTTGACATTTGATTCCAGAATTCCTTTTCTCTATTAGACGACGTCAACTGGGAGTCGAAGTGGTTCATGGCGGCCTTTGAACTCTCTATTTGTCAGTATGATAAGAGAATGTTGCTATTTGATCTTCTCAGTTTTTCCATCGGCACTGGGGTCGGTCTCCTACTGCAGTCGACCAACAGCCGGAAGTCGGCTCTATCAACCGAAGTTGGCTCCGTCAACCATCTCAAGCCTCAACAATCATAGCAATCGCATATGCAACGAAACACGGGATCAACCGTCTTAGCATGAATTCGCGAAAGGCGTTGCAGTATTCACCTAGCCTTTCAGTTGTCTCTGTTAAAGAATAATTATTTCGAAAAATCCCTCGTGCTGTAACTGTAGTCAACGCATCACTACCAATCATCAAATTGTGCTACAAGTTCTTTTGGAGTCAGATTTATCAACATGGATCGATCGATACTTTCCACAAGCAACCCCTAGACATGGATCGATCGATACTTCCCTTTACCAGCGTTCCATGAGCATATCTTATTGATCTTCTCAAGCATCTTCAATATCACGAACAATCAACAACAAACAATTTGCAGATTTTCTTCTAGAAGTAATTTGCAGATTTTCTTCGAGAAGTAATTTGCAGATTGAGATCAACATCCGTGAGTGAGAAGCATCCCGAACAATCAACAACAAACAATTTGCAGATTGAGAACAACATCCGTGAGTGAGAAGCATCCATAACCAACTAAAGGTATTCTTCATTTTTCTTGTATGTGCAGTTTTATTTTCATGCGGGAAGGTTTTATGAGCAAGTAACATTTACGAACATCCTTGAAAAATTAATATCTTGTTTCTTGTGCATACTTCTTCCATGCAGCTCTCACCAAGTAGAAAGAAAGGCTGCTCCAAGATCTTCATCAATGCAAATCTTCTCCGGAATCAAGTCAGGTGGTAACGGAACCAAATGTTGTAGTCCATGAAATTGAAATATATCAAGAACACACACTTAACCCAACAAGAACAAGAGAGAATTTAGGGTTCCAAGTTTCTATTCCATCTTTATGTTTATTTATATACTAGGGTAATGGTTAGAGGAAGGGGTTGCACCCCCTCCAACTAATAATTTGTTTAATTACATTTACGAGTTGTTATAAAAATTTACTTAGTTTTATCTACTTATAGTATATATTTTTTCTTTATTACATATTATCATGTAGTCTAATGTTTAATAACATATATGTGATGACTATTAGAGCCTAAGAGACCCCCTCAATACATGCTTTCTGTAGTGTGTGAACTCTTGATCCACTCCCTTGTTATTGTAAGGAGGTTTATCGAATACCATGTACCACCTATCCATCGAGTTTTGACTAATTTGTAGGTGGACAAACCAATCAATGAAAATGTGTTTCTTTTGTAATACTCAAACATTATTGCCCTATATTCAGAAATATAAGTCAATTTCCTTTGGGTAATTAGGATGAACCTCACAATGAAGTCTAATGAAGTGGTCAAGGAATCTCTCATTAGTTCTCTTGTGTCCCTTAATTGATTTACAAATGTTCCTAAAGTGTCCAATCCCTCATCAATTTGGGTGTTATGTTGGGTGGTTGTAGTGGATTGAGATTTTATTGGCCTTGGTGTATTGGTTGGTAGTTTACATTGTATCTGGGTTCCATTTATAATATATGCTGCAATTTAATAAGGCACTACATGTAAATACAAAAAACATCAATACATATTTTAAGAAATAATAAAAAAAAAAACATAAAATAATCACATTTCTTGTAAATTCTCTACCTTTATTTTTAAAGGGGAAATGCTA
Organism: Picea engelmannii; assembly: GCA_009831015.1. Taxonomy (NCBI): domain Eukaryota; kingdom Viridiplantae; phylum Streptophyta; class Pinopsida; order Pinales; family Pinaceae; genus Picea; species Picea engelmannii. Next base: position 13,855 of record ML778083.1, on the reverse strand, counting down.
GGCAATGTAAGAAGTCACTCTCTAAATTTTCTATATGAGATTCCTATATAAGATTACAAATTTATATAATTTAAATTATTTTATAATATATTAAATTAATTGAATAAAAGTAAAAATTATCAAATTGGGAGGAAAAAAAGAGAAGTCAAGCATACCTGGCTTGATTGGGACATGGTGGAAAGATGTCGACAAAGCTCCTCCTCTCTATTTTCTCAATGAGGGTAACGCGAGCACGATGTGTTAAAATGGGAACAAATCATGTTTGTGACCCATTAAAAATGATATATCAGAGGAACACATGTATGTTCTTAAGAAGGCGCACGTGTTCTTGCCAATGAACCTACATGGAAAACTGAGTGGAGATTCGAGATTTTCCAAACCTACAGTGCCCACGTGTTCCTGCAAGTGTGTGTTCCTACTAACCCCCTTGCCACTTTTTCATCCACTAACTTCGTGCACTCATCGAGTAATAATCCTAGTTCAAGCCACTTTGAGAAATTTATCTTTGAACAATGGCTCACACATAATTGGAGGGCATGTAAACATATTATTCTACTTAGTCTCACAATCCAGTCTAGAGAACAAATAAGACAAATGTGGTGCTTTGAACTAGGTTATTGGTTACCAATGGGTTTCATGAATCAATCCCTAGCTTTGGGGAAAGTACTTATTAGGGTAACACATGTCCTTGTTTATTTCCATGTTAAAAAGATATTGAGCATCTAGATAATGTAGAAGGATAATGATACAATTAAATGCATCTTTCGCAAGGAGGTTTCATGAATCCATTCCTAGCTTCAAGGAAAGTGATTATTGGACTTCAACCACTTTGACCAAAGGTAGTTTTTGTAGATCTCGACCCAAATAAGATATCAAAGGAAATATCCTAAGGCACCATCCCTATGACAATCAAACCTTGGTCATTGATGGAAAAATCTCATTGATTAACAAATGAACTGCAACTTAGTTGATACACTTTTTAATTGATATCCCTAGCTTTGAGGAAACTCCTTATTTAGTTTTAACAATGTAAACCAAAAATAGGCTTTGTAGATCTCAACCAAAAATCCCCGATTTATTTATATCTTAGAAAGATATTATGCATCCATGAGATGACAATGCAATTAAATGTGTCTTTGGCCATCCCTGGCTAGACAAATGGGCTGTATTTCTTATCAATCTAATAACGGGTTTCCAGTTTTAGATCACAAATCAATTAAGATAACCTCAAAATCCCAAAGCATTCAACGACATATTTTGGGTTAACAATCAATCACGTAATCGAAGTTATAAACTAGTTGTGCATTTTGCCATATATTTTCTAACTTGTGGTTTCTTTGATATATATAATGCAATGAAGTTAACAAAGGGACAAACTTTATTTCTTTTAAGGTTTATTATAAAAAAAAGGTATATAGTGGTTGTTTTCTTCTCAAAACCATGATTTCAACAAACTTGCAATGCTATCTATAAAAATGAGGAGGGGAGGCCGTTGCTATATGTTAACCTACTAGCTTCACCAACATGGACCATGTGGGTAATTAACTTTCTTATCTTTGTCTTAATTATGTATATGAGTTTTGCATAGAATTTTTTGTCTTTTAAAGGCTACCAAGCCTCGGTCCCATGCCATGCACATGGAACTTTCTTCTTCTCTGATGAGAAAGTTTCTCTCTCAATGTAACCTACACATGTCAAGTAGATAAAAATAACAATGATAATTTTGCCAATAAAACTAATAAAAACTCTCTGAAACTCTTTTCTTAAGAACTTAGTATGGCCTTCATTATCGTTCTTGGGTGTCAATGGACATGGAATGAGATCCCCCATTACTCTTGAATGAGATATAGGTGTATTGTTGCTTCATATTAAATTTGAAATTCATAGCAAGGGTTTTGAGACAATTGTCATTAAACTTGGAAACTTCACATTTGGTTTTACATCCAATTGGCCAGCACAAATATCAATATCTTTAAATGGAGGAAGTACAAGGTTTGATTGTAGGAACAATTGCTTGCTTCTTGGTCACACCCTCTAATATCCTTTCGTACACTAGTGGATCAACTCTCACCAATAGTTAATACATAGGGTGGAATTAATAATGAATGCACTATTACTCATATCCCAAACATTGTTCCATGCTATCAAAGTGAAGATGCTTCTTTACTATTCATCAACCTCTCTACCACGTGCTATTTAACAATATTTATGAATAAAACGTTGTTTGAACAGTGAAGAACGATTACTCATATCCCAAACATTGTTCCATGCTAGCAAAGTGAAGATGCTTCTTTACTATTCATCAACCTCTCTACCAAGTGCTATTTAACAATATTTATGAATAAAATGTTGTTTGAACAGTGAAGAATGAGCATATGGGGTTTATCCTCATGCTTGAGATCACACACACTGTTTGGACAGAAAAAACAAGTCATGGGGAGTGTGGGATTGTTTGGTGAGATCGTAGACAATGTAAGACGCTCAAATGGGATGCGTCAGGTCATGGGGAAGCTCAAACTCCCAAGTAATGAGGGATATACCCAAGAAGTAGGTATTTTGGCCAAAGAAATGGGAAATCGACTTAGAAAAGTGAAATATCAGTCCAAGTATGATATAAAATCGCTAGCAAGATGTGAGTTCACCCGGGGACAGTGTAAAATGTCTAGCAAAATAAAACGGTGTGTGGGCACTTCAATACATCATCCAGACAATTAAAATTCACCCCGAAGAGAGAGAGCGACTCCCAAGAGAGATAAATATGGTTTTATCGAGTTTGTCAACAACTTTGGAAGAAGGTTCATGGATTTCAGTCGCCCATATCACTCAAGGGTGGAGATTAGCTAGTTGTTGAAATGGGTAGACACCATTAAACCAATTTCCTTTGAAAACAAATTTTCCCATAGTAAAATAAAGCAATATGCAGCAAATAACTCCTCCTCCAGTGAAATAACATCAAGATAATACATTAACGTTAACCAACAAACTTCAAATACATATAATGGAGAATTTAATGAGAAAAATATTGAACACACATAGGAAAACACAACACTTTAAGGGATGATTTTTACCGAACAACCCATATGGGAAAACTAGTTTTGAATGGTGCTCAACGTTCTCCTTTCGGAAATGTCCATTACAATGATCTCCTCCTACTTAGTCAAAAAATCCCTTTGAAAATGAGTGTGGGTGAATAAATAGGGAGAGATAGGGTGTAAGGGAAGGCCAATAGTCATGGCTCTTGACTCTTATCCTTCTTTCCTATTTGTTTTTGTCATTTAATTATTTTTTTCTAAATGTTTTCTCTCACATCTTCATTTGTCTTATTCAATTTACATCTACATTGTTTTCCATATCTTTTTTTATTTGACATGTTGTCTTGCAGGTACAAAGTCTTGTCCATTCTTGGTTTGGAGCCATTTTGGATCACATCTACCCATTGAGAAGATTTTTCGTCTCCAAAATATTGAAGAAACCAATCTGGATCACTTTACTATTGTTTTATTCTTTAGAATGTAGCTTTGACTCTATCTCTTAAATACAACTTTAATTTGGCTCATGGGTGTAGCTATTGGCTCTAGTCCCCAACTATGTATTTTGCTCTACTTTTGGCTTGCTTGTCTCTACTTTTGGATTGCTTGTCCCTACAATGCAGAACATTGGTCAAATACCCAAACTATGGACTCAACGTCTATTCACATCTCCCTCTCTATCCTAGACATAGTCCATCATGGATATAATTTAATCCAATTTAAATATTAGTCCATGTTTAGTGAGACCCCAAGATACTACCATCACATAAAAACTCTTGAAGAGGAAGTGTGGCTTCCTTATTCAACTAGGATCGATTGCTTCTCGACATGGAAACAACTCTTTGCAGTGATGCCATTTGAATGACCATATTGCATACCCTTATATGTTGGTTGTAGGAGTTTGGGTCATAGGTAAGCTAGTCTATCTGCTAGCTAGTCATTCTTCAACAAAACTGCGATGAAAGAGATGCCATGCCATGCTTGAGCTCCTTCTCCGCTTTCTCCCTCTTCCCAAAAAGAAATTCTTTCTTCATTTTTGAAGTTAACCTCTTATGCTGCTACAACTCTCTAAGAAACTTATGTCACTTGGACTGGAGATGTAGGAATATCTTCATGTCTTCTTCAATATTCACTCTTCACACCCTTCTCTTGACTATGTGGTTCCTGGGGTGAAACTCTAGATGAAGTCTCCAGCTCTTTTTTTACTAGTGACCACTCAATTTGTAGTGGTAACAAAATTTATTGTTGTTACTAAAAGGAATTCTTGACATACCTCTCCTCTCAATCTGCCCATGTGTATTCTATTGGATTACATAAGCCTTCTTTCCATTCCTCTTCTAGAAGCAATATGTCTAGTGTCATGTGGCTTTCTTCTCTCAGCAAGATATCTCAAGATGGAATTTCTTTCCACAATGTGAGCATGTTTCTTCATACCAACAATTATCAAAAGTATGAACTCTCTTCTTGCAACAATGAAAAATAACAAATGCTGTGTTTGATGTAGACCCCCTAGTATTTTTCTTCTTCTTGATCTCGTTGATTGCCTTGTTACTTTCTATGAGTGAAGGTGTAGGTTGAGTTTGTGAAATCTCCTCATTGCTTCCATTCTTCAATCTTCCATAAGAAGTCTGAGGTGGTGGTGGGTTTCCACCTTCATTTATCGATGTTTCTCCTTCTCTTAAAGAGCAAGACAAATTTGGCATGTTTTTTTTCCTTCACAATAATGGTCTTCATGGTGATGGAATTTTCACTTCTACCATCAAATAATAGGCCTTCATGCTTATCCCTTGGCATAGCTACAATGGGGCTTAGGATTCCTTGTCTCCTCTTTCCTAGCCCTTGTCCATGATAGCTCATTTTCTCTAAAAGCATGGAACCAATGCCTCTGGTATGCTTCTCAAAGTCACCAATCTTCTCTAGAGAGATGTTTATGGAAGGTGATCTTACCAAGGTGCTCTCAACCATAGTGTTATCATCTGAAGTGGCAATGAAAGTTTTCCTTTCTTCTCTATTATCTTCATCATGTGTGTGAACCTATCATCTTGATAGTTATCCATCTATATGACCTTCTCACCAAGGTATACAATCTTTTCTCTGTGCTTGTCCCAATCTATCCTGACTGTAGTGAGGGAGTCTCGGCATTCTTCAAACTTCTTCTTGAGAAATGGAAACAACTTAGTAGAGGTCTTTGTTGGCCTAATTTATTTCTATAAATCAAGACATTAAATTATCACTCTAAGACTCCATAAACTTGTGAGGCACAATACATGTATGAGAGTGAATTAGCTTCAAAATACAAAGTAAGAAGGAAATCCAAACTTGAAGATGATCATCAACTACTCTTTGAAATATAGAAAGTGCAATCTATACTAATCTTTAAAACTTAAAATGAAATCTAATTCTTTCAACCTTAGGTTGTTAATGTTCCACTAGTAGAAAATTAGGCTGCATAATGAAATAAGCCACTGGTTGTGGACCCCTTACAATAGTAATTTGTCAACTAGTGAGGTTAAATGGTTTGGAAGAAGGTTCTAAAACACATGCAAAATGAAAGTAACTAGAAAGTAATTAATGGATTCAACAAGAAAATAATTATTCTTCTCAATATAGACTACAAAATCTTATAGAGAAAGGATATTAGGTTGTGAGGTGAAAAATGCCTTGAAAAAGGCCCACACAACATTGCTCTTTTCACTTATGTAGGTTATTTATTGAGGAAGAAATTATATGCACACATACTTGAATGGAAAACTAGTTTAAGGAAAGAAAGCATAATTGAATCAAGTCTAAATGGTTTATTAAACATGAATTAGTGCTTTTATTGGTAGAAATGTTGGTTGTAGTGTATTTGGTTCACTCCCTTAGGTGGCTCAAGGGCTTGCAACAATACTCTGTTATGCTCCTTAATATTTTATCTAATCAAGCATTTTTAGAATTGAAATTTGAAAGCAAATCTAGTTGATAATAGAAAAAAATACCTTCGAACTCATATACATATATAGCATAAATTAATGAAAGAAAAAAGAGGTATGAGGGATGTACAATGAAACATAGTTATATAAATATGGAAAATGAGTGTGCATGTCTTGGTTTGGGGGCCCTCCAAGCCTTGGTTTGCACACACCATTCAAAATATTGAATGAATAACTTCAAAGCCACTTTATATTAATAATGGAAAAAAGTACAACACTTAAGAATTTATGTATCAAGAATAGTAATCAATCCCTCATTATGAATTATGAAATCCTCCTCGTTATAGTCTAGCCCTTGGGCATTTATACAAAATGAAACAAAACAACTGAAGCTCAAATTTATCCCAAATATTGTTGACTCAACAAACAACTTTCCATTTCAGCTGGGTCGAGCTCAAAATGAGTGTTTTCCTCCATGATTTGATGGGCAGTTTGAATCCCTATGAAAAACTAGCCGCATATACAATATGGGTTTTACATCTTTAGAAAAACCTCCAAATCTCTCGAATCACACGTTTTTTGGAAAATCTCCCCTTACAAAATCGCCTAATTGGGCATGTTATACACAAAACCAATGTCCCAGAATTTCCAAATTCATCCTCACCAATGCAAAAATCGTGTCTAAAAATTGTTGCCTATTTTTCCTGCTGTAAAAACTACTGTGTGGTACCCAAGTTGACAGTGCGTTGACTAGCACATTTTTTGATCGATTTCGTGCATCGAGGAGGAAATGATCCATGCCATGAAGGTAAGGAACAAAACCAAGTCTTCATTTCTCCTAAATCGGCCTATACATATCTTGATGATGGAGCAATTACAAGAATTGAATTTTTCTAGTAAACAAAACTGATAATATCCAAATTTAACTATTTCAAAATGTTGATTTAGGACAATTATAAATAAAATAAAGTTTTACCCAATATGTCTTGGATGGTACTTATTATGCTAGAACAGATGGAAACTATGGAAAAAAGGGAAGATATAGGGTAAAAAAGGTGATAAGTCTAGAGGATTTTAATTGGAAAAACAAAGTACCGACATTTTCCCCCACACTAATTCTTTCCATGATCTCATGCAAATCAAAATCTGAAAAATTTTTGTTGCTCCCTATTTTCTAGATGGAACCTACAACTCTAAGAAAGACATCCACATTGGATGTGGAAGTCTTACCAACACTTTTATGTTGTCTTCTTGTATCTTTTACCTTTATCTTTTCTGGTTTTGGCTTTTCATGCTTTCTCAATTTGTACCTCTTTGAAATTTGGGCCAATGTCTCAGTTTTCCCTTGGATGAGCTTTTGATTTATTTCCTTTAATCTTTTGAGTTCCTCTTTTAACTGTTCAATCCCATCCTTTATCTGAGGACTAGTTTCCTCCAAGAGTGCATTCTCAACTTTTATATGTCTTTCTAAAATCAACATGTCTTTAATTTCACTCTTGAGCTTTTTGATATGCCTCTTCTTCTTTTTCACATTACTCTCAAGGTTAATATTTTCAAGATCCACCTCAGTTGGCTCAAATCCTATTGCCATTATCTTCTAATTAATCCCTCCTTCTTCCATGCTCTATTTTTAAACTCATATTTCTCACAATTTTAATGTAAGTTTGGTCTTCAAGTTCAACTCAAGGTTCTCATTGTCTCAATGTATACTATGTTTCCAAGCTCTGTCTTAGATTCTTTACAATATTAATGTGACTTTTTCCTTAAGCTAGAATTTAGATTTCTCCCTTTTTTTATATAGGTTTTGTCTCTAATCTCAAATTCAAGTTTTTCATTAATGAAATTCTAAGTGAGAATTTAAAATCCTTCAAAGAAACAAAAATAATATCCTTGAAAAACCCCAAATATTATATATGTACCTACATTAGAGGAAGGATTTATATGTCAGTGGAAGACTTGTTCATTTGATAGAAAAACCTTACCTTGGATCTTGAATTTTCTAAAGGATTTTGCTATTATTATTTTCCATGATTCTACTTTTAACAGAGAAAAAAATCTAAATTCCATGCTCATAGAAAAAACTTTGAATAAAACCCTTTCTAAAAATTTATTGCTATTGTCCTTCACCAAAGGAGGTTTGTTTGTGTTGAAATTATTTTCTACTTTGTCTTACAATGCAAAAAGCAAATTTGAAGAGGGGACAATTCATTTTTCCATAGAGGAAACTTCTAATAGTAACAAATTTTAAAACTCTTCTAATAGTAACAACTTTTAAAAATCATACACCTAGTGATATTTTGCACAATTATGTTGTATGACAACAGAGTAATACTAACCTTTCAATTCATTGTGACTTTTTGACCCTTAGATCCCGTGCCTTTAGCAATTGTTGTGCTCGTTTGTTGTGTGTAGAGCAAGATATTTATAATATTTTTTTTCAGAAGTTGTTTCACACATGAGGAGTGGAAGAAATTTAGTTTTTGCAGTGAACCCTAGTATTAACAATTTAAAACCTTTCCATTTGATCTTTGCTCAATTTTGTATGTTGAAGGAATATTTAGTGCTTGAGAGTCATCTCTCTCTATCAAGAGAGGAATATTTTTCCAAATTTCTCCTCATCGATGGAACCCTTATATTGTTTTCATCTACCAAGTTGAAATTTTTATACTTGTGTTTACTCAATGCTAGAGAAATCCTTAGTATCTGATTTCCCAATTTTGAGTTTTAAGAATCAGCAAGGAATAAAAACAATGCTCTCTCTCACAAGAGGTTTCCGGATTTTGTAAGGTCATATTAAGTATTATGAAAATGTTAATGGTATTGTATAATGGTTAAGGCGAAATATAGATGGGATGATAGATGGTATAAAAACACAATGAATAGGTGATTTAAACTAGTGTTTGTTGTTTGGGTGATATTTAAATAGGATAAGAATATGAAATAAAATAGGGGAGTAGTGGTATGATAAAAATTGTCATAGGAATGCTAAATACACTGATATAGATGGATGAAAATAAGATATAAATGATATAATGGTACAATAGGATAAGTAGAATAGAAAAATGGCATAATAGGAGAGGGTTGATAGAATAGGTAAAAGATATGGTAAGCTAGATAGGTTAGAGTACAAAAGGCATAGGTAAAGTTTATTCCATTTCCAAATTAAAATCAAGAAATTAAAAAAGAAAACATGTATTATACTATTCCTTCAATTTTGAGTATTTGATATTGATGTAGTCCTTGAAATTGTGTAGTTTTGACGCTGGTACTTGATTTATTTTTGTTGTAATTTTCTTTTTCTTTTTGTTTGTTTAGATTTCTAAATTGGGAAGAAAGATACCTCTTCCAACTTGAATACAATTCAATAATTGTTGGTGCTAGTATTTCCATGATGCTTTCTTGATGATAATTGGGAGTCTTCAATTGTCTGCTTATGATAGTTTGATTGTTGACTTGTAAACTAACTTATTTATGTTTGACAAGTACAATTGAATTCATTCTCCGTTGAAATAAATGCTCATAAAAATTGACCTTTATTTTTGATTTGGATGATAAACATTTTCAAATCCTTCTCCTAGTTCATTATGAAATAATATGCACTATTTAATTGATCTTCATGAATGGAATAAGTCTTCATTACTTGGAATAAATATTTGATTATCAGAAAATAAGAAGACTTGTTCTTCTATTGAACTAAACAAAGGTTTGGTGCTTCTATTTGGAACAAGAGTCAAGTCCAGTGAAAGAGAGTTTTTATATGAACAAAAAACATAAATCTTCTTCTCTTGAAACAAGTTGAACTGTTTGAATTCTCTTTTATTTGGAAAATATGAAAAAGAAATCCAAATTGTAGTTTAGTAAACTTTAGAACAAGAAAATGACAGCAAGTTGTTGTTGATACCGCAAACCATACAGTCTTTACATATAACCCTTATTGGTACAATTCAATATATGCAAATGGATTTACTTGAATTCAAACATAGCAAGAATTCATTGGATTACCGACCAATAATGTAAATCGTTAACAAATGCGAGACAACTCACGAGTGATAAAAATGAGTGTCAAGGTACCTAAGTACATCATGACATGAACAAATGGATGTGTTGGAGTTGGATCAACTACAAGATACATCAATCAAGATACCTTGATGAATTCTCATTTTTTCTAATGATGAGGCTTTACATTAATGTATGCAAGTCCCAGTGTACTTAAAAATATCTTTAATCTCAATCCCATATGATGTATTAGAGTCGATGGGATGAGATCTGTCAAAAGGTGGGCCTTAAGGAATCCCACATCATCCATCATGAAAAAAATACAAATGATTTTGAAGAACCATAATACAAGATTGAACCAACATGCAGAACTTTATTGAGAATGTTTTTTGTTCGTTGCCTAGTTTTTCAAGAAAAACGCATGTCCAGTGAACCTGGTTTTCACAACTAGACTTATTTTTGTCTTTAATGTTTTATTTATTTTTATTTTTATATGATATATTACCCTACTAAAAGAAGAAAAACCTCTTTCAAGTGTAGGAATAATTCTAATGGAGCCATTTGTGTAACCAGATTATAAATATGCTCATATTCAAGTTTGAAAGATATAGTTTGAGAGATACCATAATATGAGGAACCAACTGCTTTGATTGACTTGGTGCCAAGAATTGTTGAAGAAAGAAGTGGTGCTTCAACCCGATAATTGTATGAAACCAAAGTTCAATGTTGTCATGATGTCTTTGGTTTAACCAAAGTTCAATGTTGTCATGAAGTCTTTGGTTTACCTATTCATTAGCATTGATTTGTATTTTCTCCTTTGTCATGCCATGCAGAGCTTCGAGTATTTGTGGATCGGTATTTTGAATTCATCAAGGATATAATGACACGCATGGTAGAAATTACTCATTCTCAGGTTCTTATAGATTCTCTTCATCAAATGTTTTCCATGGCTTTTTGGTCTCTTCTAGGGCTTCTTGATGTTGAACATGGAATTGTTTCCTTTCTATCACTTCCCGGGATGCAGATATGTTCTTGACGGATGTTAGGATTTGCTCCTTCTAGATGCAGAGATTTTCTTAATTGCTGCTAGGCTTTGAGATATTTCCTGGAGTAACATTCTTCTTTACTCAATAGATTCTTAAATAGTCTTGCAATATTCTTAGTAGTTGGTAATCCATGTCTTTCACATGGATGTGTACTTAAGGGGCGGTTTTTTACAACACCTTTAAAGATAAAAATAAATGAAATCAACATAAATAAAAGCGCACCACTAAAAAAATTAAGCAATCTAAAAGACAATCATGTATTTGAACTCCTCATGCTATTGAGACCCTACTGTTACCAAGTTTTCTTTTCACGCGAATTAATCCTTCCATGAATAAAAAGCACACTTACATAAAGGAAACACACTGGTCCAAGAGGATGAGGTTTGGTGAAAAATCATAAAATTGGTTTCTCAGGTTCTTACCTTTAGTATTACATTCTTGCAGAGGGTTTTCACACAGTTATCCTTTAGTATTACATTCTTGCAGAGGGTTTTCACACAGTTATCATTAAATGTGGAAACTTCACATTGGGTTTTAGCTCCAATTGGTGTATACAAATATCAATAGTTGTAAAGAGAGGAAGTACAAGGTTTGATTGTAGGGAGAGTTGCTTGCTTCTTGGTCACCCTCTCTAGTATCCTTGCCTACACTAGTAGATCATAGTGATGCAAATCTCACCAATAGTTAATACACAAGGTGAGATTAATAATGAATGCTATATTACTCATATCCCAAACATCAGTCCATGCTATCAAAGGGAAGATGCTTCCATACTATTCATCAACTTCTCTACCACGTGCTATTTAACAATATTTATGAATACATCTTCAACTTTGTTTCTCTTCACTTAGTGTAAGACCACCTCTCAGATTCCCCAATGACAGAAAACATGGCCAACTCTCCTGACGAGAAGCATTATTTCACTGGATATCATAGGGTTTAATGCCCAATTCAGTTGTCAGATGTGTGGACTATCGGGACTATGTCCAACATTCTCTTAGGACGTCCAGAACAATACACAAACTATTACCAGAGTAGATAGAGAAAGAGAAACGTACTGACATCAAAGGAAGATTCTTTGAGTGCCGTGGGACTTGGTTGAGAGCATGAGCAGTTTGATACACACGTGTTAGGTTTTCCGGCAGAGAAATATAGTAGAATTTCTGTTGTCGCTAGGGTTCACGCTCAGATATGAAGGCAACAAAGAATTCTCAATGTTTTAATAGCATAGAACAATAGCGTGGGTCTTCTCCTCGAGCTACACATATTGTTTGGACAGTGAAGAATGAGCGCGCGGGGTTTCTCCTCGTGCTGGAGATCACACACAACATTTGAAAAACAAACCCAAGTCGTGGGCAGCGTGGGATTGTTTGGTCAGGTCGTAGACAATGTAAGACGCCCAAATGGGATGCGCATGGCCACGGGGAAGCTCAAACACCTAGGTAATGAGGAATCGAGCCAGGGAGAAGGGATTTCAGCCTAAGAAATGGGAAATCGACTTAGACAAGTGAAATAACAGTCCAAGCATGAAACAAAACACCTAGCAAGATGCGAGGTTTCTCAGGGACAATGTAAATGTCCAACAAAATAAAACGATGTGTGCGCACTTCACTACATCATCCAAACAATAAGAATTCACCCTAGAGAGAGAAATATGGTTTTAGCAAGTTTGTCAACAGCTTTGGAAGGAGGTCTGTGGATTTCACTCGCCCATATCACTCATGGTGGAGATTAGCGAGTTGTTGAAATTGGTAATCACCCTTAAAACAATTTCCTTAGAAAAAAACCTCTGCTTGCACGGATTGAGTATTGTCCAGTCTTGGTTCATATCCATTTCAGATTATTGGAAGCATTACTTTTCAATTTATAAGTTGATTTTAAGATTTTTGTTGCAATGGTATTAATTGTCAAATTCAGAGGTTTCAAAAAAGTTGTAGCTTTAACCTCAAAACTAGAAAATGATGTTATTACTAACACCATTTTTCGATTTTAGAGTTATTTTAAAGTTTGATTTTAAGATTTTTGTTAAAATCATGATTACAAAATGTGTTAATTTTAACTTTAAAAAAAAAATATTAACCAAATTATACTAGAGTAAAATTAGCCAAGAGAATCAAGTTAAAGTTAATAACTATTGATGAGTTTTTATAGAATTGGTAACTGTGTTATTTTCAAAAATATTTTTTTGCATATCAGTAACTATGTTAACTTAGAAATAATATACATAGAGCCATAGTAGCTTCGAGATTAATCTAATAGTTTTTATAAAAAAGACTAACCAAACTGCCCAAAAAAAAAACCAAACATTCTAATGAGTAAAGCCAATCTAAACAGAAAAAAAACCATAAGTAGAAAAGTTTCCATAAATAAAAAAATTTCCATATGAAAAAAAACACATAATATAAACAACCATAACTAAAACTAACTTAGAATTCTACACTTTGGATCCAAACTTATACTCAAACCTTGACGCGATTGCCCGAAGTCATCAAAAACTGCATTCATAACACCCCATCCCAAAAACAAATATAAGTCTTTAATGTCAATTTCTTTATCAAATATTAATAGATTATTATCTTTTACTTAATTTAGGTTTTTAATATAAATTTTGAAAATCTAAACGTCAATCAAAATTTCTATAATGCCAATTTCTTTATCAAATATTAACACACTATTATATTTTTAATTGTGTGTTTTTATCTCAGTACCCATTTTCTCCAAATTCGTTAACACTTATAAAAACAATTTTTAATTTTAATGTCTATGTTATCTTTTGATTTGATGATATGTTATGTTATCTTTTGATGTTATGTTATTTTGAAAATCTAAACGTCAATCAAAATTTCTATAATGCCAATTTCTTTATCAAATA
>ML778082.1:1397543-1413101 GCA_009831015.1 Picea engelmannii | reverse complement strand
AAGACAAGATCCGTGGATCGTTCATGATCTGGGAAGATTGTGGTTTTGTGGAGATGTTTTCTATGCAATCTATCATTCAGGATGCCAAAAATTCTCGTGTAATCGATTGATCGGATCTCCACATGGTAACAATGATAGATGGAGGGTGATGTATAATCCCACTGTCGCGGAAATAACTCATGTTGTGCATAACGAGCATGAGTTTCCATAGGTGGGAGGCATGGAGATATATTACAAAGAATCTCAACATGATATTCTCGTCAAGAAAATCATAACTAGCACTGCCTGATTTGTTATATTCACTCTATAGGATAAAATCACCTGTGAAATTTTGGTGCCTTGGTGCTCTTGCTCTCTCCACAATGAAAAAAAAATCCTCACAGTCACCTTAACACCGGAATTGAGGGGATCATGTTTTCTGCTCATTGCAACTCTCGATTAGTGCGCTATGAAATATGGATCAAAATGTTGTAGTGCCTCTCGACTTATTGCTAGTTGAAAAGATGAGCCATTGGAGAAGACTGTGGACTATTTCTCCATCATTTCCGACAATTTGGAGGACTGTATAGTTCGTTGGTTGGAATTCGAATGAAGGAAGCCCAAGGGGCCTATGTCATTCCACAACACTAAGGGTCCATATGCCAAGCACCAGTTGCATCGAGGAAACAAGGCGCACTAAAAGCTTTGGTAAAGTTGACTATTAAAACTTTGGTTTTGATTTCAATACCGTTGAAAAATCAAACAAAATCGTGTCAAATCCCTCGTGTAGAAAAGTGGAAAAAATTGTGTTATTATCAGATTTTGTGGGAACTGGCCCGAGCTTTTCTAAAGAGTTAGAAGAACTTGTCACATTGTTTTTAAAAGTGAGAAATGCCCACTTTTGAAGAGAGTTAGAAGAATTTGTCAAGTAATTGATGAATTGACATTTTTATGGGAGGTTGTAATTGATGAATTGAGATTTCTATGGGAGGTTGTAAGACTTCTTGAGAAGAAATGTATTATTTTTTAAGTCTCGAAGAGAAGAAGTGAAATGTTATGGGCTGATAAGTCTTGTCAAAGAATTTTGAAGGTGCAAGTATATTGAAGCATTCCCATTGTATTTGTTCTTGTAAGACAGATACTCATAAACAAATCAAGTTTTATTTTTCTCTTCATCCCAAACCTGGCCTGAAATTGAATAAGGGGGTTTAAGGACATTTGCGCTTGTGTGTGATTGTGATTGTGCTAGTGGATGATTTTTTCCTTGAAGATGTTAATTTGTGTCTAGTCTTTGACACATCTCATTTGGAAAAAAAACACACACAATTAATGTTATCCATGCACATACATTCAAGCAAAAGTAATGTCAATTAAGCAACGAAAAGGAATACTAAAGAAAATGCACAAATCAAGATTGTAATGAAAGGATAATTGGACGTCACTGGAAGTCAAAGCATCATCAAGAATTCATACTCAAAGAATCAATTCAATCAACATCCAACGCCATCAACATCTTCAAATTTGAATATAAATTCAACTTTGAAATAAGCATTCACTCTGAACTTGCAAATAGTATTTTTTTGTGAGTAATCAAGATCAACTATAACTTACAACAATTTTTTTGTAAGTGTCAAATCAAATCAAGTTGAATTGAATGGTAATTTTCGAGTGCATTCTCGACTGAGCCCGACACCCAAGAGTCATTGTAATTTTGAGTCAAAATTGACAAGTTTGAGTAGTTTAAACTCAAATCGTTGTAAAAATCACAAATTTGGGTGCATTTTCGGTAGTATCTGACACCCTCAACTTCCTGGAAGCAAATTCAAGTGAAACAAAATCAAGAGAGCGTGAAGTTCAAGTGAGCGAGTTGCAAGTAAGTCTTTTTTTGTTGAGTCAAATTGTAATTAGGATCTACCTGCACAAGGAGACCTCATTTAGTGCTTTGAAATGGATCAAAATATATAATATTAGAGTTACTTAACACTCTAATAAACACCACTAAAGACAACACAATGATATTGAACAAAACAAATTTTCAATAAGTGATGACATGTTTACAAGTGACGCAAGCTAAAGTTAGAATTCTTCAAGATCAATCCCAACTACCGAATAATGAGTTGATAAATCTCAGAAGTCAATAGCCAATGAAGTGTTATGAACCATTTTTTGTCCAGAACAACCCTCTCTATGATGATGAAGATGATGATGATGATAATGATGATTTTTTTAATGAACAAATAGTGAATGGGAAACTCAGTAATATAAATCCATATGCAGACAAAGATGAAGTTATTTATGAACCTACATTTCAAGAGTTTTCTTTTGAGTTTAGTGAAGAAAACCTTTCAATGATGCAACAACATGTAGTAAATCAACTTTCACAGATGTCAAAGCACCATGTTCATAATAATCTTTTTAATCCAATCATTAGACCATGGGAAGAAATTTGCTACAACAAGAATAGAAAAGGACTAGGAAATGACAAGGAAGTTACCTTTGATATTCTCGATTATTCCAGACCAATCCATTTCCAAAGTGTTGGATTCCTTCAAGAAGTTTCAACTTCATCTAAATATTCAACTTCACCTGTTCAAGTTCAACATCATAATGTGAAGTGCCAACATTGTAATCGAGTTGGTTACCTAGAAAATTAGTGTTTTGATCTCCATCCTTGCCAACATTTTGGTAAGCATAATCATTCTTCAAACAGATGTTTAACACTGAAGAAACCTATAAGATTGAAGATTCACTATGAGTGGATCGATCCTTGGCAGTGGTCATCAACAACCAAGCGATTATATAAGTTTTACCGTAGAATTCAATCTCGAGTAAAGACCAATCTTGCAACACATAACCTTTTTGTACCTCACATAAGTGGTCCCCTTATAGTGTAGCTTTCGAGCATGGCCCTCACGAGATGAAATAGCACGTGGTTGTTTCCACATACCCGCTTTGTGTTGTACTCAAATGGAATAAGTATGGTACTCTCTTGATCCTATAAGGGGGAGTACAATGATGTAACTCTTATGTACCTTAAGGGGGGGAGTTCAAATTTTCAATGATGATGGTTTAAAAAATCACCCGTGGTCTCTCCTTTCAACTAACAAAGGGGGGAATTGAAGATAGTTGTCAAACCAAAAGTTACGACAACAAATATTCCAGATGGGCATGAAATTTTCCAAATGGGCAGCTGTAGTCTGTAAATGAAAGACTTTGGCAGAATTATGGTTCAATGGCTTGCAATTGAATCATACACATGATACATTGGGATGTTGTTGGACACCTAAAAGTGACAAAATTGGTTAGTGGTCATCCAAAAAGCATCAGATACATGGCATCAAATTCTCATTGGTTATCCCAAACCACAGATTCAGAGAGCACTTTAGTGATACACTGATAGTAGAGTGGCGATACTATATGTTCACCAATTAGAAAAAGACATTATATTCTTCTACCTCAAATACTTGGAAAAATGATCAAATTGTCAAGCAATCAGGGAATGGTCAGATATTGCAGCTGTTCACTTCCACATCTCAACTCTCTTCTAGTTCATTTCAGATGAACCATTCAACATCCAAATTGGAGGTTTTTCAGGTAGTTCTTCATTGAGGCTCAACTTAGGAGTTTCAGTATGAAGACTTGGAATTGATACCAATTTATGCTTTATTGTTGGTATTATTGATCAGACTTGTGATTGAGGGGGGGAATGTTAGCCTATGGATTATCTTACCAATCACTAAGTCTAAATTGTCACCTATATTTGTATTATTCATTTAGGATATTAGTAATATATCCTCAAGTGATGACTAATGATTTAGTTAAGATTTCCTAGCCTAGTCATCATGCATGATTTTAGGATCTATAGAAAATATCTCTATGAGGTGGAATCAACCATTGTACTATAAATATGTAACATTGGTGTGAATACATTTGATTTGGCTAGTGAACCTTTTCCGTCATCTTGTTTTTCATGTCTATATTTTATCATAATGATTTGGTCATTGATGTCTAAGTAGTAAACATGACAAACCATAAATATTTGAAGTCAAGTAATTTCAAATTCTTTATATATATGTCAGTGAATTACAAGAGGAAGTAGCAATGGATAAGAAGCATTGGAAGAGAGGAAAGGAAGAAAGTACAAGAATTCCCACCTTGATCTACATGGCATCTTGTAGAGAAGTCAAGGGGAGAGAAATCATCAGAGAAAGAGATCAGGAAAGAAAGATCAAAAGCATGAAGACAGGGGGAGACATATCGACAAAGGGAGTTACCCTTAATATAAAAAGGCAAGGGAAAGAAGAAAAGAAGGAGAGAAAGATCAGAAGCATGAATATAGGGGGAGCAACCCCAAACAAAGTTACCCTTCTCCATTGATGTCAAAGGGGGAGAGAAACATGAGGAGGGAAAGATTGGGAGAAATTTCAGAGGGGGAGTATGAGTGTTTCCATCATTGCCAAAGGGGGAGATTGTTGGAAAGTTAGTTGTCATTGATGTCAAGCCTAGAAGAAGTATAAGAGATGGGTGTATTTGGAGAAGTCTACAAATTGATCCCCTTATGGCATAGATTTAAGAATGGCCGTCATGGGAAGAAACTTTGAAGAAGTCTACAAGAAGCCCTAGAAATATGGTTAAGTAGTTAAGAATCCCCATAGGTGTGGTCATGAAGCCCTAAGTTGTTTGAAGAAAAAGAGTGTGACAGACATTTTAAATGCATGCACAACCCTCATAGATGGATACTCCTTGTCATGTCATTTCCAATGGTAGTTAGTATGCCATGTGGTTCCTCATGGTTGAGGATATATTCCCTCTTGAAGATGGATTCAAGCCCTGAAGTATGGTTAAGAAGCCCTAAATAGTTATAACAAGAAGTGACAAGTTGGCCCCAAATTAATTAAAAGAAGAAAATTTGTTGCAAAAAATAAGTTACAAGTTGGCCACATTGCATGAATATTAAAATAAATATTAAGGATATTGTTGGTAAATTTGGCCTCAACGGAATAATCATTAACAATTAAATTGAATTTTATTTGAATCAAGTCGACCATAAAATAAGAGAGTCGTATCTAGTATAAATAAGGCCGCTGAGAGTTCATTTGTTACATCAACTCAAGTGTTATTTATTTGAGGTGACCAAGGAGATCTGAGGTGAATTTTGGAAGGAAGATGAAGTGAAGAAGGGCAAAATTCGAAGGGAGGATGAAGTCTTGTGATGATGTGTTCTAAAGTTTTCTGAGAAAAATAGTCATAACTTCCTCATAGAGGATCCAAATTCTATGAGACCAATTGCATTGGAAAGAGTATAGTTTGTAGTATGTCGTATGCAAGTTTCAGAACCACATATCAAATATTCAGCGCGTGGCATGCTCTACAAGTTCTCTCTCTAGAATAGGCCAAAATTCAACAAGGTATTCCATTTTTGCTATAACTCATTTTCACTAATGAATCAAGCAGTGAAAATTAGAGAAATTTCAGAGAAGATATTGAAGAATATTGGGTATAAGTTTCATACCTTTAATCATTACAGGTAAAAAGTTATGCTTGTTGAAAGTTAGGATTTGTGACTAATCCAAAAACTAGTCCCATGAGACTGAGGCAAAGTTTGATGAATACGCTATTCTCTTGTTGTTGAAGATGAAGAAGGTATGAGTGTTTTTTATCTGATGCAACAGGTCTGTTATAGAATCATAGGTATGTTTTTTATATGAATTTTGAAGGTTATGTCTTGATGTTATGATACATGCTTGTGGCATGTTTTGGAGATTTGGGCATATGATTTGAGGCACATATTGGATGTATGGTATATGTTTGGTACATGATTTGAGGCATATCTATTGAGGAATATTGTTGGTACTTATCTTGGATTTATTGGCATATATATATTTGACACATGTTTGAGATACATATCTTGATGATGTTGTGACACATGTTTGAGGCATACCTTGGTATATGGTGAGAGATGCTCTTGGTGGTCTTGGCACATGATCTCTATGAGTGGATCTGGTCTCATTGATGGAAATCAGTGGCAGTTATAGGTTGATGATGGTATACCAGTCGCAGTGGCAGTGACAGTGACAGTGACAGTGGTAGTGACAGTGACAATGGAAGTGACATTGACAGTGAAAGTAGTAGTGAAAGGTTGAGTCTACATTTATATTTCAGGGTGGAGAGAATGGGAAAGGAAAGAGGGTTGTAACCTCATTCGAGTTGGAGCTGAAGAACATAGATAATTGGATCTTCCTTTAGGTTGGAGCCTGTAAGGGGTCATAGCCTTCTTCAAGTTCGATCCGGAGAACATAGGGAGTCATTGCTTCCTTCATATTGGATCCTGTAAACTAAGAGGTTGGAGCCTCCTTTCAGTTTTAGCTGGAGAATTCATGGAGTTGTAGCTTCCTTCAGGTTGGAGCCTATAAATAGGGGGTTGGAGCCTCCTTCCAGTTGGTGCTTCATATAAATGTAATATTTGATATATAAGAAAGAATTTCATGGTTTTCTCCCATTCGGGTTTCCACGTAAATTCTGGTGTACTGTGTATGTGGTTATTTGTTATGCACTAATTGATTGGTACCGGTCATGATATATTGAATGAAATCATAAATAATATACTGTTGATAAAGTTAATGTTCACATGTTCTGATTAAGAAATGGTAAAAAGTGTTCAATACCGATTCACCCCCCCTCTCACTATTGGTGAATATTCCAACAATTGGTATCAAAGCAAGTTCCTTAAGCAAAGAGTTTAACCAATGGAAGTTAGATCATGGATAATGGATACATAGTTAGTGAAACACCATGGTTTGATGGTCAGATTGGTTTGATCTATGAGATATGGAACAAGTACAAGATGAAAGTATTTTTACAAGCATAGGGGTATGATGTTTGGAAATTAGTTGTGTCAAGATACACAGCTACAAATAAACCTTCGAAGAATGCAACCAAAAAGGAATTGAAAAGGAACAAAAAAATTGCAATGGATTTCATCCTGGAAGGATTATGTGATTCAGTTAAAATCAAAGAAGGACAATGCCCATCAACCAAAGATCTTTGGGATAAGCTACAAAATTTCTACTTAAAGGAAGATGCCAAGATAGAACGAGAAGAAAGAAGCTCATCAGGTCAAAAATATTATGAAGAAGAAGGTGAAGTAGATCTTGAAGAACAACAAATCATTGCTTTAGACAAATTAACGAAAGTAAGAAAGAAAAACAAGTCACTCAAGGAAGAATTGATCAAGATAAAGAAGGGGTCTCAAAATCCCAAATCTGAAGAAGTCCAGCAGATGATTACAAACCTAAAAGTCCAAGTAGAAGAATCCAGAATGATTGAATAAACATACAAAATTTAGTTGGAAGAAAAACGATGTTTGGAAGCCGAAATAGTAGCACAAAGAAAGGAAGCAGAGAAGAGAGAAAATATTTTGACAATCCATCTCAAGGAAATATACGAGGAATTAAATAAGATTGATGTAGAATTCAATCAACAAGAAAGAAGACTTGAAGAATAAATTATCTCCTTGAAGACCCAACTTGAAGAATCCAAGAGGACGAAAGAAGTAATCAAGATCCAGATGACAAAGAAGGAAGAGGACCTTGAGAAGCTTGAAGAAGAAGTCATATCATTGAGGGTTGAAGCTAACAGACTCAACAAGAACATGAAGAACTCTTTAGTACTAGAAGACATAACCAGTTTTGGATGCATTGGTGAGGCCTCATGCCGAGAAGATGAAAACCACAATAAGAGCGTTGAAGAAACTAGAAGCTCCACATAGCCAGTTGAAGAGAAGTATTCCAGGTTATCGGAAAGGAAGAATGAATAAAAGACTAAGAATTATGCAAAAGTAATCAAAGGAAGTGATCAAGGTCAACAAGAGTCAAAGAGGAATGAATACAAAAGAGATACATCTTCAAGAAGACCTTCTACATTCAGGAAACAAAGTATCTTCAATCATTGTGAAGGAAACAATAGAAGAGAAGATCATGGTCAACCGAGGCATGAATTCAGAAGGACTACATCACATAGAGGATTATTTGCTTCGAGGTATCAAAGTTTTTTTTTGGGACATTGTTTTACTTGTAATAAATTTGGAAATAAAGTTGTATATTGTAGAGCGTGTGGAAGAAATGTTCAAGCAATAAATGTTTATGTGGCTCCCCAAAGTATTGAATGTTACAAATGCCACAACTATGGACACATAGCTAGAAATTGTAGAAGTGTGATAGACCCCTCCATGAAGGAAAACACCGATATCAAATACAAGAAGGTTTGGAGAAGTAAAGAAAGACAAGAAGAGTAGGTGAATGAAGAATAGGTCTGAGAGATCGTACTCACAGGATTTGCAGGAGTACAAGATGATGATGAATCTACATGCAAAGAGGAAGATGTCAAAATTCAAGAAGATGATGAAGAGGAAGATGTCAAAATTCAAGAAAATGATGAATCCATAGGCGAAGAGGAAGATTTCTCCGCATTAGGGAAACTTCCTCCACCTTTATGAGCCATCTGACTCCTAGTAAATATGAATATTGAAGAGAGTAATTCTAAGCAACAACTCTACATATCAAAGAACTATCTTTCGAGTAGTCTATAGTGTTTTCATATTTGGGGAAGGAAGTTTCAGAGTGGTTTGATGACATAAGTGCATAATGTCTTGTGACAATTTGATTTTTTGAGGAGTACATTTTAGAACACATTCCCATGTAGGAATCAACTAACAATTACAAAGAATATCACTGGCACACTTTTCAAGAAAAGGTTCATGATTGTATAGAATATTCCAAGCAGTGATATACAAACTCGAGGATGTGTTAAACGTAGAGCATACCAATGGACATATTTGATTCAGTTTGAAGAGCAAGAATATGTTGTAATCAATTGCAGCAAATGGGTCAACATTATGTGCAGTCGGGTAGTAGAGTCATGGAAAGTTTTATGACATGGAAAAAGATGAATTCATGAGACACTTGGTAGGTACATATGACATGAATTAGAGAAGATGCATAGCAATGGATGAAAGCACATTTACAGGTGGAATCAGTCAGTCACAAGAAGACAAGCAATGAAAGACACAACAAGGCAGAGGAAGTGAAACCATCCGTGGAAGCTATATTATCAGAGGGAAATTGTTGAACGATGTGATCATTGTTGTTTAATCTTCTGCCAATATAAATCATCATTTGCAATAAACCATATTAACATTCTCTCTAGATTTGAACTTGTATGTATACCTCTGTAGGATTTAGCAGTTAAATGCGAAGGGGGTCTCTTGTCCCACAAACAAGGAGGTATCATACACCAATTTGGTGTCTAGCTTGATCATGGCCTTCAAATTAGATTATTATTATTATTATTATAAACATAATATGTTGTTTTTAATTTTGGAAATAAACTCTGTAAGGAGTTTTTGAAACATCAAACGTTTTGAATGATTGTTTTTTTTTTTTGTAAATAAAAGAGGAAATATATATTACCTTAAAATAATCAAAACAATACAATGTTCTTTTCTTGCCACATGTTCCGCCACATTAGGGAAACCAGAAAATGTGGCTTGCAAAAACACTTGGAGACCATAATTGTAATTTTAAAGTTCAACGTGACAAATGTCATGTTCCATACATATGATGTGTCTAGT
Organism: Picea engelmannii; assembly: GCA_009831015.1. Taxonomy (NCBI): domain Eukaryota; kingdom Viridiplantae; phylum Streptophyta; class Pinopsida; order Pinales; family Pinaceae; genus Picea; species Picea engelmannii. The sequence continues at coordinate 1,403,494 of ML778082.1, read as the reverse complement.
ATCATGCACCAAAGAATGTATCTACCATGGTTGTTGCCATACACCCGAAAATTTAACAAATTGAAAAAACCTTAAGCTCATTCCTGATATGCAAAAGAGAGAGAAGCTAGAAATTTAGAAAACCCGGGCGTCCATCAGTGTTGTAGGTGAAGACGAATTTGTGTCTGCAGGTCAGACAATGGGTTTTTTCTAGCGCATACAACAGGGAGTCGAATAGGAGGTCCATGCATCGAATGAGAACGTTTTGATTATGAGTTTGGTCCTCAAGGATCCACTACATATCAAAGATCAACTGGAGGTGGTCATCCAAAAAACGATGAGGAGTGGGCAGAGGCTACTCAATTTTTCGATCTGTATCCTTGTGAGGAACTGTGTCTGCTTAAAAAACCATTAGTGGAATTTCTTCCATGTCCAACCCAGGGGTTGTGTTCCTGGATATCCACTCTATCAACCAGCTGGGGGGGATTTCTTCCTCCACCATACAACCTCCTTGCTCCAGAGGCCGGGCCCGGGGTCTGGTGATGATGCAAGGCTCAAGCGGGGCTTCCAAAGGCTGCAACTCAAGAGGATGAATTTCTTCATCCACATGGAAACTTCCAGGATCAAGCATAGTATCAGAGAGGGGTGGAGGCGAGTACTGGGCATGAAGGGAAGGTGGAGGAAACTCAGTCCAGTTCTAGCCAATGCCGGGGGAGATAGCGGTCGGAGGGGAGGGCTGCGAGGGATCAGGGCGGTTGTGTCGCATAATGAAGTTGTAGTACTATGGCCCTATTTTTAGTTTTCCACGCTCTTTATCCATGGTGGAGGGATTGCAACAGAAAGTGGGGCAAGGAGGTGAAAAAGAGCATTGTTCCAAAGAAAACCAGGCGAGAGGAGAAACACTAGTAAAATGAAAATTGAAGAAGGTGACCAACAGAGGTAAGGAAGCCACATGAGAGTGTCTGGAACAAGAAGACGTGGAAAATGGAAAGAACCGAAGCCAACTAAATATGGATAATGACAGAATGCCCGAGGCATATTACCTTCATAGAGGCCGACAAAATGACTGTAAGGGGTGCCATGAAATCAGATGTGACACCAACCCGAGGTCAAGTACTTGCTCCAGTACTCCAGCTCTGGTTCGCATGAGGAGCCATTAAATTCCTAGTGGTGGAATGACGCACTACCATATTTGTTGCGCAAGAGCCCGTCATTCAAATAGTTTGTAGGTTTGGTTGACGATTGGGGGTAATAAATCCCCTAGCTACATGCGTGCCAACGATCTCGATCTGGCCATCTGTCACCCCATTTGGGGATGTTTCGAATGTTTGTTATCCTCACTATTTGAAATCATTTCTTACAAGTTATATGTTTCAACTACCTCTACGTCCACGGATAATCCCCCCGAAATCAGCGAAAAAACATGGGGAGTCCGAACATTTTCGGAATATTGAAGGCTCAACAACAAGATCATCTTATAGACCCATTTAAGGATACAACATGTCACTCACAAGGAATTGAACCTAGGTGGGGATGGTAACAATCATTCCTCCCAACCACCCAAACTACATCAAATGGATACAAGTAACATGTTGTTATAAATGTTGTTGAGTATTTAGTTAATTTCATATTATTAAATATTTTATTCAAAATTTTAGATAATTAGACAAAATGTAGTAATCTATACCAATAAATTTACTAAAAATATCATTTTTGTTTTAATTTTGTAGAAAAATCCAAACAATGTTTTCTATATTTATAAATGGTATCTTTAATAAATATGTTAATATAGAATAATAATTTATTTACACTCATCCCAAATATAAACACCTTTAAAATAAAACAAGGTTGCGTGGCAGCTCAGTCCCTGCCAACGAGGTTAGAAAGAAAATTGTGGAAAATGTGGTGGAATTGTAAATGAAACGAAGTGTTCGGTGAAAAATGTATATCACGGAAATGTTGTGTGCAACATGTATATCATGTTATATGGGGCAACAATAAATGACGGTTGGCAGGCAGAGCAAGAATAAATTTGGAAATTTAAATGAATTTTCCATATGGACTTTTGAAAGATAAAAATATATGATGACATAAAATATATGGTGACAATGCATTTTGCATTGTTGAACACCATTTATTTTGAAATATATATATAAAAAAGAAAATTCTATAACATATAAAAGAGTAAATGCATTTGCCAAACAGACTGTTGAAGGATAAGAATAAAAGTTTGCAACATATTAAAAATTAAATGCATTTGTCATACAAAGTGGTGAAAGATAAGAATAGAGTCTATAACATATAAAAATTTAAATGCATTTATATTTGAAATGTGTCAAAGAATAAAAGTTTGTTACATACTACTGGAAATTTTGAAATATACAAAAAAATTAAAATGTGTTACATATAAACCGGAATTTCAATGCGTTTGTCATGTAGACTGGGATTGGGGCTCCCATGGACCGTTAGAGAAATATGTACAAGAAACAAGATTGTGGAAATAATATAGAGTGCAATAGCTGCAAAATAAAATAAATGGAAAGGTATAAGTGTTTGCCTATACATCTGTGTTTAAGAAACTGGAATAACTGGGTTGATAAATAAAGAAAGATGCGATGAGTAAATTTGCCTATACGTGTGTGTTTAAGAACCTAGAATGACTGGGTTGATAAACAAAGAAAGATGCAATGAGTAAACTTACAGTGAGGGTACATATGAGTCCTTTGACTAGTTGTTTATGGCTGTCGTTTCATTGATATCGCCGACGACTGCGGTTTCAAGGACAACTGCCTGTTGTCTTTCGTCGATGGCCTGTTTCAATTGCCTTTCAATCCATTCTTCAATGTAGCCTCTCATTGGGGCGATGTTGATCTCATTCCATATTTTTATGTTGTAAAGATTGTTTTCTAATTCCTGGAGGTCAATAGAAAGATTAGAGAGCCTGATGAATTTCCTCATTCTGTACTACATATTTGACTAGCCAGTCGTGGACGTGAGCTTGATCAAATTGAAGGATGCTGTAAAACGTTTCCAGAGACAAGGTATTAAAAATAGCAACCTGTTTATCGAACTCTTGCGTGGTTAAGGGCAAGGAGTTTTTGATTAAGAGGGGGTCTTGGAATTCGTTGGTTTTCCTGGATAAGTCTATATTTGACATCTTTGTGAATAATTTATCTTTCTTCGATATGGCTTGTTCACATGACTGAAAAATGAGACGCATGTTTTTTACTTTTTCTTTCCAACATGCATTTAATTGGCCGATCTGGTTTTTGGATGGAAGATCTTATTCTCTTCTTTTTGTTTCTTTCATATTGTTGACAATATTGCCAAAAGGGATGATCGTTTTTAAAAAGAAATTTTCTTCATATTTTAATTCGGCCTACAAAAGCTCGAGCAAGCTATGTTCCCTAGTTCCAAGTGAAGTGATGGTTTGTGATCTTTTCCACACCTCAGTAACCAGTTCCATTATTTTTTGGATATTGTTCTCCACATATCCTTTATAGGAGGCGAGCAGGGTGGATGATGCTTTTCCATTGGGTGCAGAGGTGTCAGGCATGGCTATTGCCAAAGGATCGACAAGCAATGGCATAGGAATGAAATCATCTTTTGATTCCTTGACTCGCTCCTTCAGTTTGGAATTCTCGGTCTCGATGCCTCCAATGGAATCATGAAGCGCTTGTCCGGTCGTGGTGTGAAGTTGACAGATTTGGGACAACCGCATGTTGGCAACGTCAACCTCTGAACGAGGTTTGCCTTTATTATTTTTAACATTTTTTTTCTCAATTATCATTTTTTTGTTCTGGCTATAAAAAACAACGCTCTGGAACACGAAGGATTCATCTATGTCAAAATTTTGGGTAACGGATATGTCCATTGGATGGCTATGGTGGATGGCGTCTCCGGGCTGATCAAGGAAGGGGAACATGGTATCCAGATTAGTGTCAAGTTCCATGTTCTCACTCTGAATTTCCAGCTCTTCCGCGTGCCCCATTTTTTTTTCTCTCCTTCTCTACTGGAAGATTGTGAAAACTATCAATTTTAGAGTGAGGAGGGTCGTTATCTCCTCCTCCGTTTGAAGAACTTTGGATTTATTTGTTGTTGTGATGGGCCGTTGGAGCGATGCTCCGGGATGTCGTACTTTTTGGAGTGGTATTTGCAGATTAAATACTCTTGTCACTGGGGCCTTTCCCTTGTTACGTGTACAATTTAGTGCAACTTTTCATTGTCTCTACGTCGCCGACATCAGAGGCAGGACCATTGTCGCTACTGTCTTTGTTTTTGGGGAGGTGTTTATTTACAAAACAATCACCGAGGCCAAGTGTTTGTAAATGTTGTCTAAAAATATCATAGGGGTCGAATCCTCTTATGTCTTCAACATATCTGAGGTTGGAGATGCTAAAATATGTTGCAGAATCATCGATTTTGTTGACGTTTTTCAACACGAACTCCCCTATTTTCCAAGGCAGAGGAATGCACTGTTTTTTTTTCTTCCTTTGGAGAAGATGGAACCAATAGCTATATTAACATGCTACTTCTGCAACAACCATTATGTCTGTAATGTGACATGGAAGGAGAGCAGGCTGTTCTGTGGAGCCAAAAATTCTTATGACAGTGTAATTATCCAAATATTCTAGTGTCCCCTTTTTGTCCAAAAAACTAGTTTCCTGTTCAGATATGCGGGGAGCATCTTCTCCTAACAAAAAAACTTTGAAAATAGACATGAAACCATTAAAAACCTCATAAAAATAGTGGGAAGCCTTGTGCTTCCACAAGGCCTGGTACCAGAATGTTACTTGGTGGAATTCGCAATTGACATTCTTGGACATAAACAGTTGCAGAAATCGACAGTAATGTGCTATTGCAAAAACTAAATAGGATGACATATAAAATTTCTTTTTCCTTTTATAGCTTGACAATTGGGAATATATTTCATAGGAAATTAACCTGCCCCAATAAAAAATGACTTGTTCATTGACTATGAATTACAAAATATAAAGAGCCATGCGGGAAACAGTGCTTGTGGACTCCTGTCGCATTATTCTTGTAAACAACCAGGCAATTTCACGAAATGGATTTCTAAATGAACTAACCTGGATGCTTGTAATATCTTCAGGAACTAGATTCAGGTTTTGCAAAAAAGGGGGCAAGAGGTCCAATTCATTATTATGCTTTGCTAGGAACTGTTTTCAATCCTCTCCTTTGAACGTCAATGTTGGCTCTGAAAATTTCAGCATCTAGCGGAAGACTTGAGGTGAAAAAGAAACAAAAGAGCGGTTTTGCAGTGGAATAATTATTTTCTCTGCAATATATTTATCGGCGCACCAAGAGACCGGGTCCTTACAGTCAAAAACCTCAGGGACACAACCTACATGGGCAATCCCAAAGGTTCAAATTACTTGGTTCTCTACGATAAAGGTTGAGTAATAAGAAAATGCCTTGTACCAGAGAAAGTTCTGGTCCTCGCGCCCGAAGATGTTCACTGTATCTCCACAGAACTGTTGTCGAGATGATGCCATAGGTTTATGAGAAGATTGCTTTGCTATAGATGATGGTTTAAATGAACAGTTAGAGCCGATAATGTAACTTTTCTCTAAATCTTGGTTAAATTCTTATGAATGGGAAAGCTCCTCGAGCCTTTCGCTGATTATTGACAATCTGTATTGGTGGTGCATGATGACCTATTAGCAGTAAAGTTTATTTATTGCATATTTAGAAATGCGAAGGTGGAAGGTATGGCGAAGAGAAATTAAGGAATGGAGGTTTCATGAACGTGTGAAGGCCACACCATGTTAATGGGATTTCATGATTTTGAAATTAACAGTCGAAAGAAATAATATAATTCCCCCACAAATTTTGGTTTAATGCGCATCAATACGAGATGTCCTCGAGCCTTTCACCCATCAATGAAAATCTATATGGTTTTTGCATGATGACCTGTTAGAATTAAATGCTAGTAATTCCATATTTAGAAA
>ML778082.1:1368318-1397460 GCA_009831015.1 Picea engelmannii | reverse complement strand
GGTGACAGAGACGACGAAGAGCAAGGAAAGAATGGAAAGCTCTGAAAAGCGATCAGGCGGGATTTAAAAAAGGGTTATGGGGATAGTCAGGATAACCGAGTGTTGCACGGTGAAATTTAATGTTTCGAAAATTTTGAGTGCAAAATGTGTAAAACGGAAGATATCATGATGTGGTAGTTCAATGCTCGGTTTGTATATTTGCGGAATTCCGACAAAGTGGCTAAGTATGGAATAGGGAAATTTCTAATTGCATCTGTAGCAATAAGATATTATATATAATTTCCAACTGCTAATTTCAAAGGGGCGTGGGCACAGGAAACAACGACTACGAACTAAATATTTCGTCAACCCGCGAAACCGATGATCCGCCAAAGAAATTTGAACAAATGGCGAAGTATGGAAAGCGGACAGACGGGCTTCAAAATGGGGACCGTAATACCGAAGAGGGTATGATCTATAAGAATGGTTTCAAGTTTGTATATATGTCAATTTGTATATCATGGAGCTTCGAATGTTGTTTGGAGGTCACGGAAAAGTAGAAGTGCAATATTGACCCGACCATCGTGCAAGTCCACCTGTCAATTTGTTTATCGCAGAAATTTGGGTGCTAGTTGTGGGACAGGGAACAATAGAGGGTCAATTTAAAGAAAGGGGAAGAGGTCGTTGGAAAGGCATGAATCCGTGAAGCTACACAACAAGGCATTTTCCGAAAAAAAATTGATTAAGTAACCAGGAAGAGAAACTAGAGCGAATAAAAGAGTGGGAAAATAGAAAGGCGAAAGGCAGTTTTGGTAAGCGCGAATTGGTTTCAAGGAAGCCCCATTGTTTCAAAACCATGATGTTCTACTAATTGTCAGAAAATGCGTTGTTCAAGATTATATTTTATTGCAACCTCTGTGTGTAACTATGTTCTTGATACATTCTTCCATGACTGTAACATATTAACTTAACTACTAAACTTCATATTCTACTAATTGCCAACAAATGCTTTGTTGAAGATTAGATTTTATTGGAACCTGTGGGTGTAACTGTGTTGTTCATTTCTTCCATGGGTGCAACATATTAAGTCAAATATTAAACTTCTTTCATAATGGGTTGTTAGCATTAAAACTTAATAATTGCATGTCTAGAAACAAGAATAACGATTTTGCTGCAACATTGTACATTGGTATTATTAAACACAATATTGAAGAAGTACGAGAGCACCAAACCACACAATTTAGAATATGCGTTAAACCCAGAAAAGAGGCAGCAATGAAGAGTCGAAGGAAATTTTCTTTTAATAGAAAATCCATTTAAAAAAATAAGAAAAACACCGAGTATTGTACATCTGTCCTTAGAAATTGGACCCAGTTCTTCGGGCCAAAACATTGAAGGTATCTGCGACAAACACAGGCACGGTATCCGCAGTATGCAACACATAAATGGTTGCAGGGAAAGTGGAATAACTGTTAGCTGAAACCACCTCTGCATAGTCCAAAACAATTCAGTAGCATAGCTTGCATGTTCAATTCCAGAGGCCCAAATTAGTCCATTTTGGGCAGAAGGAGATGACTAGTAAGGAAATGCCTTGCAACAACGAGAGTTTTGGACCTGATTCCCGAAGATGTTAATGAATAATTTTTTGTCTTGAAATATATCTCTGGGAACATCAACATATCATTGCTTTATAGTGAAACTCTTCCGCCTAGAACAAACTAATTTGGAAGTCTGGAATTCCTACTTTTGCGCTGTAAAATGGTTTTTGTGTTTACCGTTGGTTTCTTTCTAAAACTCCTTTTGGTGTTGTCATGACCTCCATCACTGAGCCAGGAAGCTCTATTTTTTGTGTTTCATTTCAATCTAGGCGTAGGAGTGGGAAGATTCTTTTCATTTCCATCATCCATTGTCGTATCATCGTCCATCAGATCATCTTCTTCTGACTCGAAATTAATGGCATCAACTTCTACGACAGGCATGAGTCCAACTGGGTAGGTTCTCTGAGTAGCCAAGGTTGCGATGGAATTTTTTGGCTTGAAATATATCTCTCTGTGTACCAAGGGACCATTTCCTTTTTTGCTCTTGGGCGGAGGGAGATGAATAGTAAGAATATGCCCTGGAATAGTGGAACATCTGGCCATTATTCCCTAATGTGTTTTTTGTGTGTGGAGAGAACTGTTGACAGAAGTTATTAAGAATTTTCGTTTGCTTGAGATGATTTTTGAAATGAAAATTGGGGAGGGACAATATAACCCTCTACAAATTATGGTTTAATGCGTATCAATGGAATATCTCCTCGAACCTTTCGTTGATCAATGAAAATTTCCAGTGTTTGTGCGGAATAAGCTGTCACCATCACAACTCAGTAATTGCACAATTAGAAAAAAGTGCGAAGGTGGCAGTAATGGCGAAAAGAGATTAAGAATTAGAAATTTATTAAAAGAACCAACACGTTGGCGCACAAAAAAAGAGATTGCATCGCCTTTGAAATGAATACTTGGAAAGGATAACATAGTTGTGCACAAATCTTAGATTAATTCGTAGTAATGACAAATCTTCTCCAAATTTCCGGACATTAATGACAATCTTAACGGTTCCTACAGGATGGCTACTAGCATTAAAGCTTAATTATTGCATATCTAGAAACAAACACAAAGGTAGCGGTGATGGGGAAACTAATTCCAAGAAATACCAAAGTATGGAAAGCGGTTGGGCAGGTTACAAAAGAAAAACAACAAAAGATATACCCAGGAGACGTGAAGGGCCGATGGTCATATTGTATCTTAGTGACAGATATCAGCAGTCAATTTGTATGTCGCAGAATTTGTAAATTGAAAAGTGGACCCATGGACTGGCTGACTCAACATTGCATTTTCATTGTTCCATGTCCTCCAGATAGTATTTGGAGTTCCGCGATAGACAGATTGACAGATGGAATTGAGGGTTGGCATGTTCAATATTTCCATTGTTTACAGATGGAAATCCCTATGAACTATCTAAAATATCTAAAAACATTATTTTCAATACTAAATTATTAATATTACATATTGATAATTTATAAAATATTATCAATAAACATAGTAAACATGCACTTTTATAAAGTATGGACATGATATTTTATAGAGCATATGCGGATACCTCATTCCATACCTAGGCACTTTTTCGATTGTGGGTTCTCGGACTGGCGGGCTGAAAATTGAGCCTCTATTGTTTCGTGTCCTACAAATAGAACCTACACTTCTGCGATATACAAATTGACAGGCGGATTTGCAAGTTGGTTGGTCCATATTGTAGAATTTAATTAGATGAGAAAGTTTGTACAATTTGGTTGGCCGAGTGATATAAAAGTATTCCGAAAAACAAGCAATACATGGTAAAGATGTACTTTTATAAAGTATGGACATGAGATTTCATAGAACATATGCGAATCCCTCATTACATACTTGGGCACTTTTTGGATCGCGGGTTCATGGCCTGGCAGGCTGAAAATTGAGTATCTATTGTTCTGTGTCCTACAAATAGCACTTACACTTCTGCGATATACAAATTGAATCCGAACTTGCGGAGATGAGTCTCTATATAAAGTATGGACATGAGATTTTATAGAGCATATGCAGATCCCTCATTCCATACATAGCCACTTTTTTTATCACAGGTTCGCGACCTGGTGGGCTGAAAATAGAGTCTCTATTGTTCCGTGTCCTACAAATAACACCCAGATTTCCACGGTATACAAATTGACAGGAGGACCTATGGGCTACTTGGCTGAACGTTGCATTTGTATTGTTCTAGAACATATGCAGATCTCTCATTCCATACTTGGGCACTTTTTGGATCGCGGGTTCGCAGCCTGGCGGGCTGAAAATTAAGTATCTATTGTTCGGTGTCCTACAAATAGCACCTAGAATTCTGTGATATACAAATTGACAGGCGGTCTAGACACTTTTTGGATCGCAGGTTCACGGCCTGGCGGGCTGAAAATTGAGTATCTATTGTTTCGTGGCCTACAAGTAGAACCTACACTTCCGCGATATACAAATTGATAGCCGGACTGGCGCAGATGAGTCTCTATATAAAGCACGGACATGAGATTTTATAGAGCATATGCGGATCCCTCATTCCATACTTAGGCACTCTTTTGATCATGGGTTCACGGCCTTGAGGGATGAAAATAGAGTCTCTATTGTTCTGTGTCCTATAAATAACACCCAAACTTCCACGATATACAAATTGACAGGAGGACCTATGGGATGCTTGGCTGAACATTGCATTTGTATTGTTCTAGAACATATGCAGATCCCTCATTCCATACTTGGGCACTTTTTGGATCACGCGTTCGCGGCCTGACAGGATAAAAATTAAGTATCTATTGTTCGGTATTCTACATATAGCACCTAGACTTCTGCGATATATAAATTGACAGGTGGTCCAGGCACTTTTTGGGCCGCAAGATGAAAATTGAGTATCTATTGTTCTGTGTCCTACAAATAGCACCTACAATTCTGTGATTTACAAATTGACAGTCGGACTTGCGGAGATGAGTCTCTATATAAAGTATGGACATGAGATTTTATAGAGCATATGCGGATCCCTCATTCCATACTTAGCCACTTTTTTGATCACGGGTTCGTAGCTTGGTGGGCTGAAAATAGAGTCTCTATTGTTCCGTGTCCTACAAATAACACCCAGAATTTTGAGATATACAAATTGACAGGAGGACCTATGGGCTGCTTGGCTGAACGTTGCATTTGTATTGTTCTAGAACATATGCGGATCCCTCATTCCATACTTGGGCACTTTTTGGATCGTGGGTTCACGGCTTGGCGGGCTAAAAAATAAGTATCTATTGTTCGGTGTCCTACAAATAACATCTAGGCTTCTACGATATACAAATTGATAGGTGGTCCATGCACTTTTTGGATCACGGGTTCGTGTCCTGGCGGGCTGAAAATTGAGTATTAGCCGGACTTGCGGAGATATACAAATAGCACCTAGACTTCCACGATATACAAATTAACAGTCAAACTTGTGGACATGAGTCTCTATATAAAGTATGGACATGAGATTTTATAGAGCATATGCGAAGTCTCTATATGGACATGAGTGTCAACATTGCAGTTTCATTGTTCCGTGTTCTCCAAATAGCACTTGGAGTTCCGCGATATACAAATTGACAGATGGACTTAAGGGTTGGCGGGTTCAAGTTTGCCATTGTTTACAGATGCTAATCCCTATCAACTATCTAACATATCTAAAAACATAATTTTCAATACTATATTATTAATATTAAATTTTGATATTGCAGAATTTAATTAGACGAGAAAGTTTTTGCAATCTGGCAGGGCGACTGATATAAAAGTTTTCCGACAAACGAGAAATGCATAGTAAACATGTACTTTTAGAAACTATGGACAAGAGATTTTATAGAGCATATGCAGATCCCTCATTCGATATTTAACCACTTTTTTTGATCGGGGGATCTCGGCCTGGTTGGTTGAACATTGCACTTTCATTGTTCCGTATCTTCCAAATAGCACTCGAACTTCTGTGATATGCAGATTGACAGATGGACTCAAGGGTTGGTGGGTTCAAATTTTCCATTGTTTACAGATGGCAATGCCTATCGACTACCTAACATATCTAAAAACATTAATTTCAATACTAAATTATTAATATTACATATTGATACTGCAGAATTTAAGTAGACGACGAAGTTTGTCCATTTTGGTGGACCGACTGATATAAAAGTTTTTTGACAAATGAGCAATACATAGTAAACATGTACTTTTATAAAGTATGGACATGAGATTTTTTACAACATATGTGGATTCCTTATTTCATACTTAGGCACTTTTTGGATGGCGGGTTCGCGATCTGGTGGGCTGAAAATTGAGATGTTATTGTTCCATGGCCTACAAATAGCACCCAGATACCCCAATAAACTATCTAAAAATGCCATTGTTTATAGATGCTAATCGCTATCAACTATCTAACATATCTAAAAACATTATTTTCAATACTAAATTATTAATATTAATTTTTGATATTGCAGAATTTAATTAGACGAGGAAGTTTGTACAATCTGGTCAGGCGACTGATATAAAAGTTTTCTGAGAAATGAGCAATACATAGTAAAAATGTACTTTTAGAAACAAACAATATTGTAACTTCACATGCAATCCTCTAACAATTTTGCATGCAACTATTTTCTTTCATGGCAGGATTGGAGCAACAACAAAATCTCACAGAATAACAAATATCCGCGTCGACAAACATGGAAAATAACACAACTGCATGTAGACCCATGGGTGTAGGGGATGAATACAGTAAAGTGCCCCAAATAAAAAATAATAATCCAAAAAAAAAGGAAAAAATAAAAGTTCCAACAATTGTCGTTACACCCCAACCATGCAAGGCCGAATCAAACAAAAGAAAACAACAACGACCAAATTTTGGCGGGTTCAAAATTGCAATTGTTTAGGGATACTCATCCTATCTAACTTTATCTAAAAACATTATTTTCAAATACTAAATTATTAATATTAACTATTGTTCGTTCATTCAAATTATTCCAGGATATTGATTTTACCAAGTTCAACGAATAAGCAAAAATGGAAAAACAATGACCAATTTGAATTTTAAGAGCCTCTTGTTGGTATGATAGGACAATTGCACTTCACACACTATATATTCGTTGATTTCAAATTATTTCAGAACAATAATTTGACCAAGTTCATCGATCAAGGAAATCTGCTAAAGCAATCCACATAGTACATTTGTGTCACAACGCCATAGAAATTATCAGGCGGATCTGCGTGCCAGCTGGCTAAAAAATTCAATTATATTGTTATGTGTCCTCTAAAGAATAGTTGGAGTTCCACGGTATACATATTGACAAACAAAGCAGATAACCAAGAACCAACCATACTTTAAACAGGCCGCAAGCAAGTTTCCAGAAGGTTTCATAGATCAGAACCCATCGAACTTTGCACCAAACAATTTGATATACAAAGAAAAGACGTCGTCGCATTCATTTTCTCTTGCATCTGATATATGTTCCCAGTAGGAAATAACTGGGGCCATGCGATATATGGGGATTACAGAGATATGGACCAAGTCCAACGAACATTCATTCAGATGTTGAACAAATATTACAGAGACACATGAGGTATTTTCGTTTCCTGCCAAAGTTTCATATATTTTATTTTTTCCGTTTCTTCAGCGGATATGAAAAATTGCATTGTCCTCATTTAAGATGAATTTTCTCTGTATCTGAAGCTGCCACAACATGTACACTGCTTGCTTTTTTCTGTAGATACGTTTCATACGACAACTCTACCAACTCAGAAAGCACATTTTGTAATAGAGGTTGCCTAACCATACAATGCACGGTTGTGTTTCCCATGGTTCAGATAACAACATTGATGCAATGTCCATATATATATGGACATTTTTTACTGCATCGCAGACAATCAATAGTATCATCACTTATTAAAGCGGAGGCAGAAGCAACGAAATTGCAGTTTGCACATACAGGCTCAAAGGGGTTTGAGTACACATTGGTTGCAACTAAAAGACCTTCAACCTGGGAAAGCGCACAAAGGGATTAATAAATTGAAGAATATAATACACTCCACTCCCCCCTCCCCTTTAAAAAAAATAAAAAAAATAAACAGGCGCATAAATTTGTTGAAGGCTATTTCTATAAGCAAAGTGAGATGATTTTGTGGATGTATACACACAATAGTTGTAGAGCAAGCTAGTTTCTTTAGATCCTCTACTATATCTGCTTGCAACTCTATTAGAAATGTTCCCTAGGTTGTCTGAAAGATCCTTTCTCTAGCATCCCTCTTCTTTGTTATATTTTTGAACAACATAAGTGGATTCTGCCCTCTATGCAATTGTTGTTCTATTGATGAAAACAAATCTGAATATGTATCGAACAATTGTAGCTGCAACATGGAACAATGCAATATTTGTGTAACTTATATGACATAGATGCATATGCGAAATTAAAGGACAAAACTGAATATGAAAAGTAGTACCATTGCCTTGTCGATGTCCAACTCGCCATCCTTTATATGGAGAATGTGTTGCAAGCCAAATTTTCTCTCCAGTGTTACAACAACCCCAATCGTTCCAATTGGGTAAATATCAGTGCTCTGTGCAAGATGGATGATAGTCGAGTCTGGGACGAAGCAATATTCTGAACAAACAATGGGAATTTTTTCCACAATGCTTGTTTCGTTCAGAGAAATAATTTGATCGCAATCACCACGGTCATATAATGTTTTGGGCAATATATTAAAATTTGTAATGGATATCCCATTACGTGACAATATCTTTTCTGCATGTTTCTAGACAAGTTGTGGAGGAACAATCAGTGTCACTGTCATCATGGTATCCTTGTCTGTCATGTCAGCATGCATAATGGATCTACTTTTGTTTTCCTTGTCCAAGTAGGTGCTATAGACAACCATTATGTCCTCAACGAACACTTTTCCACTTTGGCGGTTGTTGAAGGCCTCTATTGACAGTACTTTGGATGTTACAACTCTAGACCTGATGACATTTTTTGAAAAAGAAAACTAAAGTAAATGGTAGTGTGCTACAAGTACACGCATAGTTTTTGATGAACTATGGAGCCACAATTTCGTAACCGTCTGCAGAACATGCAGTACGTTCGGCATCTCGCTTGTATTTGTTGATACCTCTTGCGAGCTGCAAACCATGTATTGCATATGGCATCAACATATCCGCCATGCCATAGATGAATATAAAACCCTGGAAATCTGTTTAGTAAACATAGTAGGAGCAAAGCGTATGCATATTTACCTTTGGCCTTGTTGGTCTGCCGATGTCTGGGATGACCGACTGCTCATGGCCGTGTCACTAGTCCAACGTTTTCTGATGCAAGCATGTGCAGATGAACATCAGGACTAAACAAGCATATGAATTGTATATTGTCCATCGGAACGACAAAATAACCAAAAAATTGTATGCATCTAAATTTTTTAACTGGAGTAATGTTTAATAGTAAACAGGGCATGAGCGCGGGGCACCATGGCCAATCTGTATATCGTGGACCCCTAGAAGGCAGGGGATAAATCTTCAACCTGCCATCCTGACACTTGCAATCGAGAAAGTGGGTAACTATGGAATAAGGTAGGAGAAGGACCACATATGTCAAATCGTTAGTCTGCCAACCGGCGGATGAAGGAATTTTTGGAAAGCACACTAAGAAGATGAATTAGAAAACAAAAGGGATAATAGATAATGGGAAAAGTAGAAATACAGAGCGCAAAAAGGCCCATTAATGTGAAGTGATCGTTTTCAAGTCTAATATTATATACCCCCACCCGGTTTGTATATTTAATTTATCAGCACACTTGGTATACCTTTTAGAAGATTGTACAATAGAATCCTCTATTGTTGCACAAAAGAAGTCATCTCCCTGTCCAAGAAACCTGTTTTTTCCAAGGCAGCAATGTCGAAGATGCAATGGACACGAAGGCAAGTTATTATGAAGACAAACATCTAAAAGAAAAAGAAACAGGTTTATTTACCCGCCAAAGATTCCTTCGTCCTGTCCAACCATTTTGTTTGTTTAAATGCAACGCAAACACAACGAACATGAACTATCTTAGTATGAAACATGTAACCAAGATAACTTACCATATAGGAAGGCACACAACTAGTTTAACATATATACAGATCATAAATGAAATACAAAACAACACAATATGAAACAACGGTACAGGCATGCACTTTTGTATATCATCTTCAGCCGCTGCATTCAAGACTCCCTCCTTTTCGCCAGCTACTCTGTTTGTTTCAATGTGGGAACGCACAAAATTCAATGAACATCAATGGAAGCTGGTATTCACCGGAGAACAAGCAATATGTACATACAAAAAAACTGACTCAAAGATCAGTCTAGAAAGGCAGAAACATGAACCTTTGCACTTCTCTATCCATGGCTGTAAACGTGTAGATTGTTTTTCCCTGCCCAAAATATATTACAAGGCACAAAATATCACACAATTACATGGCCACAGCTAAACAATTTCTAGTATTCCCTGGTAATTTATTCAGATATGCCCTTTAACCATGTTCTTTATCCTCTACACAGACTACTGTGCCCACGATACAAGTTCTCATTTTTTTGTGTCAAACTACCCAGACATGCTTCCAGACATGAAAATATAATCTTCCAGAATCTTTGTTGCACATATCATATCTCAAGCACAACACAAATTGTATCGTGCACACACCAGTCTATGTAGAGGAGAAAGAACATGCAATGTCATATCTGCACATCTGACCATACATGGTTTATAAATGTAGCCTGCATACATATGCTTTATTCCAAAAAAAAAAATAGTAGATATTGTAACTTCACATGCAATCTTCGCACAATTTTGCATCCAACTATTTTCTTTCATGGAAGGACTGGAGCAACAACAAAATCTCATAGAATAACAGATACCGGCCTCGGAAAACATGGAAAATAATACAACTGCATGTCGACTGATGGGTGCAGGGGCTGAACACCATAAAGCGCCCCAAATAAACAATAAAAATCCAAAAAAAAAGAAAAAAGAAAAGCTCCAACAACCACCGCTGCACCCCAACCCTGCAAGGCCGAATCAAACAAAAGAAAACAACAAGGACCAAACCAATGAGAAAGTACCAACACGTTGAACTACACCCCTAGGGCCCCAAAGCGCAAACCCCAGGCAAACAAATAGAACCAACAACCCACGAACCAACGACCCAACAAGAACCGCCGAGCCAATGAACAATATATATGTATCTCCAACGATTACGAAACTGCACCCCAAACACAGAAGGAACCAGAAACATACAAGGAACATACGACTACAAATAAGAAAACATTCTACTTGCAAACTGCAAACACCGAAAAACAAACAAGGAATACAAAATGAAACTATGGCATCCAAACTTACTTCGAAACAATGAAATGCAAAAGCGCAGGTCGAATCGAGAGCGAAACAACAACAAGCAGCAACCGAGAAACCAACAAAGAAGAAGCACTCACCGAACTAGTAAACAATGTATCTAGCTTCAATGACAGAACAAGGATGAAACATACATTAGCTATTGATGTGGCGGTGGACAAACAAGACTATGCAAATTCATTGTAACTGTATAGAAAATTTCAAGGAAAAATGTAATCCAAGAAGCGTATTTACATAAACATTTAAGACTGTCAGGTTGTCTAAGGACCTCGCGGTATGCAAACATTTAAGTTGTCAGCGGTGTTGGAGGACGTCGCTTCATGTAAACATTTATGTTGTCAGGCCTATTGAGGCATCTCGGAATAAGTGTCAATACATTTCAACAAATATACATCCGCCAAAGACGATACACACTTTGGAATTCTCAATCACTACAAAGCTTGGATATCAAAACATTTCAATATGCTTAGTACACATCAAAAACTATGGATATATTCGGCTAGAAGAAAATGATAATACGAACATTCGAATTAATGCTAGCATTAATCGACCTTCAAGCAATATAGAGGAAAAATATATGATTAAAAAATATTGTCTACGAGAAAAACTTTGAATATGTTGCCATATAGTACATTGGGAATAGCGAAGCCGGAAATAAGACCTCCAATCTCTTATCTGATCAAAGCAGTACATATATGTTATATGTTTTTAATTCCATAGCTCCAACAATAGGTATTGTGCAAATATTTTGGGTCAAAGGACAAACTAATATGTAGTCAACACATTATCGATCGCTATAGTCCCTCTATGCCTACGGCAGGGACTAATAAGATAACTAAAACTTTAGCATGTAAATCATGTGAAATATATTAAAATAAAATAAGATAGCTAAAACTTTAGCATGTAAATCATGTGAAATATATCCACTATTTCACAACATAGAGAAAACCTATTTTTCTCCAAAAAATTACACTTTATATTAAAAGTAATATAAAATTTTACATACACCAGAAAATCGATACAGAACTGTATAAGTCATAAACCTCACAGCAGTAACAATCATCTCCTATTCTCTCATTTCCTTCTCTGTGAAGGAGTATGTCCACAATAAAAAGCAGAAAAAAGATCTTCCGAGGGTATAGTTGAATTATAAGCTCACACTGCTGAGAATAGATAAACTGTGTATCCATAAAAAAAAAAAGCAGATATCTCATCTTTTCCCGATGAGAGAAAGAAAAGCTTCACACAATGAAGAAAGGGCTGAAAAAACTAGTAGAGGTATAAGGAGAGTCGAGGCCCTTCGTGCATCTCAATGCATTGGTAGTATGTAAGCTTCCCTGACAATGTTTGTAGTGCCAACTTTGAGAGGTTGTTTGCTTCTCGATTTCCTTCTCTAAAAACATGATCGAAAGAGAGAAAACCTATACTCCACTTGTTTGTAAGGGCTTTAATCACTTCCTTTCAACATAGAGAAAACCTATACTCCACTTGTTTGTAAAATATAAATAAAACATTTGGAAAGAGACCGAGAGGTGCATGTAGTCCATTTTAGTTGCATATATTCTACTTTTTCATGGGACGAATATGCCTCCAGATATAAGATATAGTTGTTCGTGCATCACTCGTTTCTTAAGCATAGGGTACATCAGCTTTGTCACATTTTTAGATACATAAACACAATTATCAAATGAAAAAGATATATTATGGTAAAGTGAGAATTAACTCTGCCTTAAGGATTATAAAGAGTTTATTGTCACTTAAAGAAAAAGCTAGCATTTTGCTGAGGAGATTATGGATATATATAATTTTTTGGGGGAATGATAATGATGTTCACTTCAAGATAAATAAATAGAAATAGAATATATATGATTTGAATTATTATATTTGTATTTAAACATGGTGCCAAAATTATTATAGATTTGTAAAGTTGACAAGTTTTGAAAAATAATTAAATTATGAAATTTGAAAAATTATATATTATATTATTAAGAATATGGGATGTTAAAAAAATGTTGCTTAGTTTTGTGGATTAGTTTGAGTGGTTGAGTGTTGTGGTTATTATGTATAAGGTCTTGGGGTCAAATCTTTGGCCAACTATTTTATGATTTCTTCCATAAAAAATGTTGTTTATTCTCAACTTATTTTGTATAATAAATTTTATGGATTTGTTCATTTCAAAATGTTTTATTCTTAACTTATTTTGTATAACAAATTTTATGGATTTGTTCATTTCAAAAATTTTTATTCTCAACTTATATCCCCTACTATGAATGTCATGGATCCTTGCAATACTCATTATGTTATTTAAATTCATAAGATTGAAAAAATAGTTTTGATAATTTAAATTAGAATTGAAAAAATCTTCGTAATATTTTAATTTTTATTACTTTCTTATTATTAATATTATTGTGGTTATAACGTCTATCTTTAAACTTAACAAAGGTGTAAGATTTAGTATTATCAATATTATTAATTTGATTATCATCCTTTATATTCCAATGGTAAAACTAAGTCATAAAATCTTTTGTCCAATCCTTTTTGAGTTTGTCATAGCTATTATGTAATGCTATAAACAATAATATTTTCAAAGTTCTCAATTTCGAAAAATCCATAGACCCTTGAAATTCCATTAAAATGTGGCATTGCATATGAGTATGTGGAAGTTACGACTAGGACAATTTTTTTAAACCTTTGATTTATTAAGTATAGAAAAGGATTAAAAATACTTACATGTAAATCTTTTGTCATGCAAAAGAATTAGCATTAAGATGATTTTGTGTTTATTTAGTTTTTGTTGATGTTTATTTCTTTCTTCCATGAAAAGCATATCTCAGGGAAATCCATTGGGCACTTCCCTCATTCCAAGGATGATACTCAAGGTAAATCGGATTCTCTAGTGCTCAAGACCAATACTGTTAACAATATACTCATTAACATCTCAACATGTCACTTGCATGAATTAATCCTAGGTGGGGAGAATAACACTCCTCTCATATGTCTGGGCTAAGCCCAATTGACAATGTTTATTTCACATAAAATGTTGCACACCATTTTTTTATACATTTTATTGACATTACACATAATATGGAGCAAATATTTTCCACCTTTGTTGTAAAGTTCACTTGGCTTCTTTTGTTGTAACAAGTTTGTGTGTGTGTGTTATTTAGGATATGTAAATCATTAAAACTAGTTTGATTTTGGTCAAAAATTAGGTAGTTTGTTGAAAGTGGAAAGACTCAGGTTTGACTCTTTTTTGTCAATATAGATGCACCACATGCATATTAATGTCCACCAAAGATCAAAATTGAAATATTACAATATGGTAAAGTATATAGGGAAAACTATGAGTGTGAAGTGTTTTGGTAGTATAGATGTGCCTATTAATAATGTTGGCTTTAGAGAGTGCACCAAGGATGACCATCTTCTCAACAAGTACGCCAAGTACCAAGGTCTTGAGGTTGCAAAGCAAGTGTTCCAAGAAAAGCACAAATGTTTTTCATCGGTCGCCAAAAATACAATGGTAGTAGAGTTTACATGAAAAGTGTTTGATGAAACACCAACATGCAAGTGTTAGGTGTAACTCTTGTAAGGATAGTATCTTATAAAAATCATGCCCTCATTCGCAATGACAAGAATGTAGTATTCTGAGAGGGTTTAGATATCAAGGCATGCTTTCGAATTATGGTAAGGTCTCTCATTGGAAACACCTTACCCTTGTGGATGGCACCCAACAATTATGTGGTTGATATAAATCACAAATTGGAGCACATGTAGGGGATCCCTATGGACTAACAATGACTTCTTTTTTAGGGTACACAACTAAATGACCTTTCATCGTTGTTCGATTATAGCCTCTGTAAAGATTCCACCCTCACCATGCTTCTATAATTGTGTGGAGTCTAGTGGTGGCAACTGCTTTCTCTTTTAAGGATGCAGTGAATAGGAAACCCTCTATAATTGTACCAATTCATCTTCCCAATATGTATATAGTGGATAAATCAGACAAGGTTCCAATTTTGCGGGTAACAAAAGAGATAATTTATGACCTCCTTTCATACTATGAATCCAAGGCGGTAATTTTCTAGTTTAATGGATTATTCCCTCCTACATTAGAGTTGTACTAATGGCTCTATTCGAACTAACAAAGGATTGTGAGATATATACTATTTCCAAAGGTCTTTTTATTGTTCAATTTCACACTCTTGATAATTATCAGAAAGTTTTCAAGGAGGATCCCTGGTTTTGTGGAAGAGTAGAGTCTTTTGTTACCCCTTGGTTCCTAGAATTTAACCCATCTAATATGTCTATAACCAAAATTTGTATATGGGTACGTATCCCTAATTTGCCAAACAATTTTTGGGAGTTATTAGTAACTTTTGAAGACATAGGAAATACTTTGGGTTGAAATTTAAAAATAGATATAGATTGAACTAAGCTTGGTATTTTTACATATGCCCGTATGTATGTGTGGATATTGACCTTATTAAGGGCTTACCAAATAAACTTATACTTCAAATGAAAGGCTCCAACTGGATGCATGGATTAGATTGTGAAAACACAACATTCCAATGTTGGATTTGTTAAGAAGTAAGACATTTGTTGGATACATTTCTCAAGTAAAGGCTTATCCTAAATGGAAAAGCATCATAAACTAAAAACCAAAGAATCATTTGAGCTACAAGTGTTAGATGATGAAGATGAAGAAAGCACAAAAGGAATAACATAATATAGATTTAGAGAATGATTTTAATGGTTGCCCCAAAATGTAGTTGAGAAAACATCAATATCTATAATGGTGGATAGAGAAGACGATAATAATTCCATGAGGGTGGTAGTTGATATTGAATCCCCGTCCATGGGAATAAAGAGAATGCATGGATTTGAGAACTCTAATTTCGACAAGGAATTGGCCCTCATGCATTTAAATCTCGAACATCTAATTTCTTCTTTAAATCCTAACTTTCCAATTTCTAATTTACCATTTGTCATTGTAGACTCTTCCCCAAGAGTGTGTCATGATGTTAAAAAGAAAAAAGAAAAAATGGCAAGATTGAGGACTATTTTTCAATGAAACAATAACAAAATGTATATTAATATGTAATATTAACATTCATTTATTAAATATAGGAAGGATCATCTTCTCTAAATTTATGAAATACTATCTCACTTTTACAATTAAAAAAATGTATTAAAAATTTATATTAAAATTAATTTATAATTCAATAGGAAAAAAAAACAAATTATTATAAATCACTTATTTGAAAATATTAAAATATTATTTACTTAAAAATTTGTATGGAAAATATTAAAATTTTATTTATTTTAAAACTTGTATTTGAAAAGATTTATGTTAAAATCACAAATATATCATGTTAAAATCAATTTATAGATAACTATGCAAATTTTATTTATCTAAAAATTTGTATACTTGAAAAATATATAATGTTAAAATCAATTTATATATAGATAACTATGAAGAGAAAATAATAATTAATTATAAATTATTTGATTTTTGATATCTAAAAACTTGTGTTTGAAAAGATATAATGTTAAAATCAATTTATAGATAACTATGAAGAGAATAATTAATTATAAATCATTTGATTTTATATTAATATAAAATAATTAGTATAATAAAAAATATTTTAAAAACTTCATTTTTTTTTATGAAAATATTGTTGAAATATTTTGTTATACGAAAATTTTCTTAAAATATTTTGTTATATGAAAATTCTAAAATATTATTTATTTATTAATTATTTTAAAAAGGTCTTCAATATTTATCTATTTATGGTTTAAGATTTTGGCATGATAAGTCATATGCTATGTGTTTTAGTCTTTTAAATTTTATGTGCGATACACCTTGTGTTACACCTTTCTTAAAGTTTGTCAGCTAATAAGACTTGATAGAGAACGAACTTGATTAGTCATTTTCAATGTGTATGAAATTTATTCTCATATGTTAATGTATTCCACATCTTAGTATAGCGTCTACACACTATAACAGGTTGGTCATTGATCATTTGCACATAAGTTTTAATTCTATTGACCCATTACAAATGGCTTAGGATGAAATTGCACAGTATTTCGCCATCATAAGGTCCATACTGATAGAGATTTTGTACTCTGTGAAGTGGGAGAGTACTCATGGAAGAGATCAATTCTGGATCAACTGCACTTTTTTTCATGCCAAATGCTTCCCACCATTCTGCTATCCAATTTGGAGGTCTTCTAGCAGTGGTAGTATTCACATTCCCAAACTTGACTAATTTTAGGTCATCTTCCTTTATTAAGAAATCCCACCATAAATCTTTGTAATGAGACTAATTACAATCACTGTCCGGAAAATAGATATTACGATTTCTTTCAGGCCAATGAAGCAATAACCTTGGTCTGTGCAGACAAAAATACTATTGATGTAATCCTCTATTATTGTGGATTTCCCAGATGAGGTCAATATCACTGAAGACCTGGCCTAAGGAATGTTGGGCTTCATATGCCTTTTTTGTATCCCTGGTGATGATAGGGAGCAAAACATTTGAAGTTGGCCTTGTACGTATTTCAGGAACCATCCTTTGTGGACAGAACTGCCTTGTTGGATTTATAATCTGTGTGCTTCTTAATTCCCAGTGTGGCCTCCATTCTTCTTTGTATTGTTCCTAGCTGAGAAGGTCTGGTACAATTTCTAATAATTCTGCTCCATTTTTCCATCGAACGGAGATAACCATTGCATGGGGTTGTAGATGTTCTCGACTCAAAAAATCTGGAATGTTATTAGATGTGCCTTGGATATGTTCTATATAAAAATCAAAATTGTTGAATAAAGCTTGCCACCTTGCAAACTTAGTATCACTGGCCTTTTTAACTTCTTTGTTTAGGACCCGTTTCATGGCTGCAACATCAGTTCTTAATAAAAAAAAATTGTTAATAAGAAAAATTTCAAACTTGTGTACAACATTCAGAGCAACCTTTATTTCTTTATCTAATGCAGAATAATTCTTTTCGCTATTCTGCTAGAGGCCAGAGTCAAATTGGACTATTTATTTAGTTTGTTTATCTTTGTGAAGTCTGACTTGTTTAAGGACAACGCCCCATCCGATATTGTCGACATCTGTTTCAACAATCTTATAAAATTCATCGTCAGATATGTGCAAAAGCGACAATGTTTTTGCTTTTGCCTTGATTTTTTTGATAGCTTGGGTATGTGCATCTGTCCAGGGATTGGCCTCTTTCTTCAACCTATCATTTAGCAATTTTCTGTCTTGTGCACAATCTTTTTAGAACTAGCTAATATAATTGAGAGTTCCCAAGAATCTTTGAAGTTGGGTTTTATGCAAGATCTTATCTGGGAATTTATCATCAAATTCAAGAGCATGGTGCTGGAGGATCAACTTGCCATTGTTGATTATGTGGCCCAGATATTTTATCTTTGTTTTGAATAATTCAAGTTTTTTCTTTGAGAATATTAATCCAACATTTTGAATAATCTGCAAGAACTTTCTGAGATGTTTGAAATTTTGTTCAACAGAGGAAGAGAATACTAGGATGTCATCAATATAAACAATCAACCAATCAAAATATTGTTTTAGGGAATCATCCATGACTCTTTGGAATTTTGAAGGAGAATTCTTTAATCCAAAAGGCATAACATTCCATTCATAATGTCCTGCAGGGACACTGAAGGGGATTTTAAACTTATCTTCTTCTTTTATGGCTACTTGCCAAAATCCTGACATTAGATCGAATTTGGAGAAGAGTTTTGCTCCAGCAACCCTGGTAACCAAACTAGATTTATTAGGAATGGGGTATATGTCATCATCCAATACCATATTTAATGGTGTGTAGTTTATGACCAATATGGGGATCCCTCTTACTTGTTCGAAATGATTTTTTACATAGAATCCATAGCAATTCCATGGGCTAATGGATTCCCGAATTAATCCTTTGTGAAGTAGTCCCTGAATTTCATTAGCATAAAGCTTCTGGTATTCTGCATTCATGGGAATAGCTCTGCTTTTGAAAGATTTCCTTTCATATGAGTCTTTGTAAGGAAGGCTTACTTCATGTTTTTTATGATGCCAAAAAGCAATGGGATTTTCTGAGCATTCTTTTGCTTCAAATTCTCTTTGTAATTCTGAAATCTGTTGTTGTATTCGGCTTTGAGCAATTTGGTCTTTAATTATTAGATCCGTCCTTTTTTCCTTTAACTCTTCTATTTTTAGAGTCTTATTCTAGACTATGTGGATATGAGAGGATATCCTAAGTAGATATACGAAAGGGAGTTGGATAGAGATTTTTGAATTTATGTTCAGGGAAGGGATACTAATAAAATATCTAGGGGTTCCATTAGGTAATCTGGTGGAATCATGGGGTTCAACAACAACAAAAAGGGAGTTCCATGAATGCAAGAAACTGGGATGTCTGTTAGCAGAAATATTAGGGATAAACAATGGTGTTGGAAACATAGATTTGCTTCAGGTACTTCATAGAGCATTTGGGTAGGTTGGTTTCCTAAACCAATAGCATTATGATGAGTCTTATGCCAAAATTGGACATGAATGATTTCTTTGTTCAAAAGGTTTAGGTCTGAACCAATGTCTAGTAAAGTTTTGAGCCTAAGCTTCTTTCCCTTTATCATGATATCTAAAAGGACATGGAATTTTTGGTGTTCAATGGACAGGATTTGATGATCATTTTCTTGTTTTGCATCTTTTTTGATTTGGGTTTTTAGCCTTCTAATTTCTTTTCCTAAATCAGAAATGGATATGGTTTGAACATGGCAGGAAATGAGTGGGGTGGGGGTTGTTCATATGGAAAAAGTGGAAAGATATTTTCTTTTCGGTTGGCTTTTGTAGAATTTGGCATGAAATGGTTGTTGTATTTTTCATTCATAAAAGGAAATCCAAATGTCCTTTTCTTTCATATAATTTTTCTATGCTATTGATAATGCAATTTTTTCTTCGTCTGGAGTAGATATTGAGAATTGCTAAGCATTAGGATGGGTAAAGAGATACCAGTTTAGCATGGGTTTTTTCCAATCTTCTTTGACATGACTTTTCTTGCAGCCTCTCATTAAGGCAAGAAATTTCTTTATTTCGGGTACATCTATTTTTTTTAGATTGTTTGGAATGGGATTGGAGAAACGACAAAGGGGAATACAAGAATCTGGGGAAGATGTTATAACTAATATGTGGTTATCATGGGGGAAAGGGATGTCAGAGAATTGAGGGTGTGGAAACGGTTCTTTTGTTGTAGAGATGGGAGGAGGAAAGTTTGTTCCTGGATTATGAAATTGGTGTTCAAATTGGATTTGGTTGTCATATGTGGTTGTAGATAGGCTAGAGAGAGTTACCAATTTGCAACAGTCTAAACATTGGATTGAGTAGGGTACTCGTCCAAGTGAGGAGGCTAGCGGTTGAAGGGAGGGGTGCAAGCATAAATATGTAGAAGGTATCAGAGAAGATCCACCATTCTTAGTATGCAACTCTGAGTTGAAGGGGGAAAAGAGATTACAACAAAAGAAGGCGATTCTTGTATATTAGCAGAAGTAATAGAATGTTGTAGGGGAGTGCGAGGGATATCAATAACCCAATGGGAGGGGAAAGAAATATTTTCCCATTTAATGAGTTGGTGTTCCATTTTTTGGTTGAGGGGATCAGTAAGGATACGTGTGCTGGATTGAGAGTTTTGGCTAGGAGTATGTAACATAGCAAGGTATAAGGTATTGGTATGTCTGAAGCAACCACAAGAGTGGATAGAAATATTTGTGCGAGTATTGCACATATCAAACCCAGTAGTGTGAATTTGCAGTTTGAGGATATCTTCAATATTTTCATAAAAAGTGTATACTGAGAAGTTGGGATAACAATCAAAGTATACAGGGCCATTAGATAAGGGTGCTACAATCCCACCAATTAAAGAATTAGTAAATTTGCTGTGTGTCATATCTCTGATAGTACAAAGAACATAGACATCTATTCCTTTATGCACTAGTGCATTTAATGTCTACACGGATACAACCGAAATGAAGGTAGTTAGTATTTTTCTTCTTTGATTCATCTTGGATTTATTTAACATTGAGCAAAGAAATGGTTTCACTGACATCACTATTTTTTTGGATGTGGTTGGCAGATTCTTTAGCAAAAACTCAGGTAATAGCACGAAGATGAAACATACTCTTTATCACACCACATTTTCTCCTTAAATTTTGATTTGACGTTTTTTTTAATAGTATCTTTATTCTGCAAAATGGTGTCTTCCATGATTTCCCAATAGTTTAGCCAAGACCGGGCATCTTTATGTCATCCTCGCTTGAGTCGATGGTGGTTATGACTCGATTTTGAAACAATTTTAGGAAGCCTCTTGTCTTCCATGTTGTTTAAATTGTTCTTATACATTAGATATCTAGTCATATCCATTGTCTCATTAGGGGAGAGGCTTGTTTCTAAGAGGAGGATGGGATAGGGCGTATTTCATTTAATTTTGAGATTATAGGTTATAAAATTCTTTTGTATTTTCTCTATCTTTCTCCAATATTCACAAGAGATACTACAACCCCAGACTTCACATCCATAAAGAATAACATGTGTAACATGAGTCTCAAAGAGGAGTTTATTCTTATCCCAAATCCAACGATCAGTTGATTTACAATTGTTTTCAAGCCCATAATAAGCTTTCCATCCCCCAATAATTTTTTTCTCAATGCTATAATTCCAATTGAGCTTGTGGTGAATATCAATTCCAATATATTTGTATGAAGTCGCTTCCTCCAAGTTGTTGTTGTCATATACGAAGGTATCATAAGAGATCTTATTGGATTTAATAATCATGACCTTAGTCTTATCGGTATTAACAATCATACCCATATTGGAGCAAAAATCCTTGAGGATTCATAGTTGGTTTTCAAGATCGTGGGGAATCCTTTCCATAAGAACGATATCATCGGCATAAAGAAGAAGATCGATGACTATACCAGTGAGAGTAGGGCCGACACAACCTGCTTTTTTTAAGAAATCTTCTAACTTGTCAATGTATATGCCAAAAAGGGTAGGGGACAAGGGACAACCTTGTTTGACTCTGATATTGCAGTTAATCTCTTTTGACCAGCCCTCATTGTTTTTAAACTTAGAAATAACGTTCTCATACATCCTTATTACAACAACCCTCAACTCGAGAGGCACTTTTATCTCTTCCAACCTTTTCCAAAGGTTTTTCCTAGGAACCATGTCAAAAGCTTTTCTAAAGTCAACAAAACAACAAAAAAGATTGGTTTTGGTATTGCAGAACTCCTCTGCAATGATCCTAAAGGTAACGAAATGGTCCACAGTTGAATGATATCTCCTAAACCCGGACCGACCTTTAGCTCTTTTACCGTGACTTTCTAGCTAAAGGCTAATCTTGGTTTCCAAAATAATTCCATAAAGCTTGGCTAAAATTGGGCTAATCATAATGGTCCTATAATTAGAGGGAATGTTTCTATCCCCATTTTTAAAAGTAGGAACAATGAGGCTTTGCATCCAGGGTTTAGGGAAGCCCTGCTTGACTGATAAATTGAAGAGCCTGTGTATGTGAGGGATAAGGATTGGCCCTTTGATTTTAAAAATTTCAGCTTGGTAGCCTTAAATGTCCTTAGCTTTCCCATTTGCAATCCGCTTAACCCCGAACTCTATATCATCTAAAGAAAAAACTTCTTCCTTTGTAGGGACAATAAGAATGGTGTCCATGGCATTAAGGAACTTGTAAATACTTTTAAGGTAGGAATTCCAGTCCCTTAAGGGAATCCTATTATTTTTTTTAGTATTGCGGTTTAGAATTTGGCTCCATAACTTCTTAGGATCCAACTTATATAGTTGTGAAAGTTTCTCTTGCTTTTTATTGATATAGTGCCTTTTTTTCCTTTTAATTAGGGATTTGTACGTATTAATCTTATTGAGTTTTAAGGACTCATTAGAAGCATCCCTAATGACTTTCCTAGCAATTTTACATTCTTTATCATACCAAGGGTTGGTCGTTTGATTATTCTTTTTATAGGACACCTCGAAAGAGAATTTGTTAATATAAGTGGAAAGGATAGTTGTAAAATTATGATAGAGCTCTTCAATGTTTTCCTTATAAGTTAGGATATTTAATTTACTATTTAAATCCTTTAAGAAAATGTCAAATTTACTTTTGTCAAAGCGCAAATTCCTTTGATTATCATAATTATCTTTGATGGCACTCCTATGCATGGAAAATTTTAGAGTTAGGGTTAAAGGTTTATGATCAGAGTCAGGCTCATGGTCATTTAAAAGGTCAAAAGTTGCTATTTGGTTGGAAACGAGGATATCCAATATCACATAATCTACAACACTACTACCTAGCCCATGAATACAAGTCATCTGGTTGGAGTTTGGCCACTTCATTACTCCATTGCAAATTATTAGGTCTTGAGAGCTGCAAAGCTTGACCAACTCAGTACCAAACAAATTCTCAATTAGGTCTTCAGAGCTTATTTTGTAGCTATTAGATAAAACAAGGTCCTCATCTAGCCATAAATGATTGTGGTTGGAATCATTACTTAAAAGAGTAGCTTGTTTAGTTGCAGTCCTAGCATTAATAGGGACAATTGTTATCTAGATTAGTTTTCTTATTAAAAGTAGAATTAATAGGTGCAAAATTACAAATTGTTGTATACATCTTCTTAGCATTGGTGTCTGAAATTTCTATCCAAATGTATTGATTGAAAGCGTCAATCTTATGAAGTTGAATATGAGGAGAAATGCTCTTTCTAATATAACAAGCTATGCCTCATATCCCTCTACAGTGGGATTTTTGGTTCCATGTCAACCACAAGACAAATCCTTTTATGTTAGGGACCTTAGACTCCTCATGCTCCCAAGTTTCAACTAGACAAATAATATCAATATCACTTGGGATCCAACTTATCATAGGACCTTTGCACCATGGAAAGTCACAATAGTTCCAAAAAATGATCATGTGTGTCCCAAATTCCTATTTATTATTATCCTTGTGGTCTCTATCCCTAACAATAGCTTTTTGATTTCTAATTATTGCCCATTTTCCTTCTTTCCTGACTTCTTTTACCTTTTGAACTTCCTTCCTTAATTCAAGAATGAGGTCTTCATTTATAAATATTCCTGACCCTTTTAAGCTCAGAGATTTTACAACTTACTTTGATACAGATGAACCTATTTTTGTGATCAATTATTTTTCCTAACCTCTTTGCTAGGAAAAATAAATAAAAAGAAGAAAAAAACTATTTTTATACCAATCATACATTAAATTTTAAATATTCAAATAAATAATTTTTATTTTCAAAATATATATTAAAAGCATTTAAATATATTATAAAAAAAAATATTAAAAAAAAATATTTTCAAAATATTAATTTTAATATAAAAATACAAAAACACATTTAAAAACATTATAAAAAAATTGCTAATTTTTTTAATCAAAGAAGAAATTATTTTTACCAATGTAATTAAAAACTAGATTTTAAATATTCAAATAAACTATTTTTATTTTCAAAATATTAATTTTAATATATAAATATTAAAAACATTGTTAAAAAAATTTACTCTCAAATATAAATTTTATAATTATCTATTTTCAAAATATTAATTTTAATATATAAATATTTAAAAACATTATAAACAAATTTAATCTTTTAATATGATGATGATTAATCTTCACTAAGATTGAATTGATCAAAGTCTATTAAAATAAAGTGGTCATAATCAAGCGATATAAATTTACATAAATCAATGTTTTTTATTGTTCATAATTCATTTCCAAATACAAAAATATATTTAGCATGCTGAAAAATCATTGAGATACTTGGATTATACAAAAATAATCACTTAAAATTACAAATCTAACAATTTCTTATTGGATTTCGAACAAATATCTCCAAAAATATTAACCTACAACTATTAAAAATAACGACGATCGACCAACCAATTACAATAAAAAATAATAATAAAAAATAAAACCTATTAAAAGTCTTCACGATCAAATCGCTATATTGCATGCGGCAGGGACTAATAATAAAAAAGTAAAGCCTATTAAAAGTCTTAGACGATTAACGAACCAATCGCTATTTTCCATGCGGCAAAGACTAATAATAAAATAGTAAAACGTAATTTTTTTTTTTATAAAAGGGGAGAAACACATAGAGCCTTTTCATCGAAGATCAACCGGACGCATAGCGACAGGAAGCCTATTTCTTTGCTTCTTTACTCTCTCCGCATCGTTCCACAAGCTTTCGCCTCCTTCTCAGATCTTGCTTAAATAAGTTGGATAGATATGGAGTCTGCTATCCTTCCCTCCCGGGTTTTTCTGGCTCATTATCAGAGCCAAAATCCGAAGAACAAACTGCCTTTGAGGCCCAAACACCAGGAAGAATCACATCCCGTGGTGGGAAAGAGGGCCGTCAACAGGATTCAAAAAGCCAGGGACAGAAAATTTGGCCATGTCGATGACCAGACTCTGAAGAAAGAGCCAGCTAAAAATCCTCTATTAATGGGGAAAGTTACGATTCTGAAGCGAGGACAGACATTAAAGCCTAACTATAATCGTTCAAGTCAGCTGGAAATTGCAAACAAGACATGGGACCAGTTATTTATAACCCCGACCGAATTCATGCGTCCAGATCCGACACTTGTTTCCAAGGATCGAACCGTGAAATCAAGATCCGTTTCCTCAAAGGAATTCGAAGCAGCGACTCCGCCTGGACTCGAAACTGAGATCGCCGAGGGAGGTAATGGCATCAAAACCCCCAATTTTCCTGTGTTTATTACGGAGAAATGGGCCGGTCCAGCGTTTGCGAATTCTCCAAGTCCGAGCTCCTTACCTTTACCCAGTTTTTCTATTAAGAAATCCGGTGAAGAGTCGGCTGAAATCGATAGATTTGCAACAAGGGATCTGAGGCGCCTGCTGGGTCTGGATTAAGCAGGCTGCCTCTATTCTAGCCTCCAATTTTCCCGGATGTCAAGGTCACATTGTAGGTCTTCAAGCGTTCTCTGCGATACTAAGGTTCTTCCCACATTTTTCAAGTGAAGAATCTGGTCTCGTAAGCTCCCAAGATTTTGGAGCAGAATCTGGTCTCGTAAGCTTCCACAAAATGACTCGCGGAAAATTCATCTGATCTGTCATAATGAGTTAGATTGAATTGAATAATATCCATTGTCCCAGTCCTTTAATTAATCCTTCTGTATGAAGCAGCGACAGCAGACGGGAAATCGATGAGAAAGCATTAAGATGCCCTGGAGGGTAGCTTCTGTTGGTTGCATTATTTGAGCAATTACCATCAGAAACCATTTTGGGGATGCATGTAATGAATTATTGATATCCACAGGGTTTTAAGATGCATAGTAATGCAGTATGGTCCTCTGGTCTTTATTTACAATCATACGATCATGAGTTCTACTTCTGCCCATGTTATTTATTTTTTTCATCAATGTCAATTTGATATTATTTCTTAAAATAAAAAGTTAATACATATTTATATATTTATTATAATTAGGATGAAAAAATTTATATATATATATTTTTTTTATAGGATCATCATATTAATATATATAATGAATAAGCTTGATCTCAGTGAATAATGAGAGTGATAGTGTCCAAGCTGTACAAACCCATACTAGCTATGATCAATGAGACTTGGTCTCTTGTGATAAGGTTGGGAGGATTCTTCGCTTAGTCTATGTCACTTTAATCAATTATAGATTCTCATGGTATTAGGGTAAATTGGATTTTATAAAAGCTCAAAGCTTTATCAATATATACCCATTTATTAAGAGATCAATATGTCACTTGTGGGAATTGGACTTGATAGGGAGGATAACACTTTTCTCAACTATTCATGGTAGATCCAATTAGCTTCTAGGGATATGAAATAACAAAGTTTACATTATAAACCTTAAATTTAAAAGAACATATATTCACTCATTAAGATCTCAACATGTCACTTGTGAGAATTGAATTTGATAGAGAGGATAACACTCCTCTCAACTATACATGATAAATCCAATTGACTTCAAGAAATATACAATAACAAAGTTTACACTATAAACATTAAATTTTAAAAAAATAAAACAATTTTTTTAAAGAGTAAAACAAAAAATTATAACGCCTTTGAACTTAATGTTAATGTTAGTGGTGTAATAGGTTTGACTTATTCAAACTACTTAAATCTTTTTTAATTTGTATCAAAAACTTGTTATTGAAATTTAACCACTTTCCAATTTTTGCCTAATTTGCAAATGAGTTGCTATTGCTTATATTCTACGTCTCCATTCCATGAGCATATTCTACCTCTCCATTCCATGAGAACGTGTTGCTCATAGGCTAGCTTGCTATTCAAATTCAACCACTCCCTAATTTCTTTAACTTTTCTTCCCAATATAGAATTGATGTGAGTTAGTTCTTAGGTTTTCTATTACTTGTTTATCAGGTATGAGTATCCCTTGTGAGTATTTGAGTAAGAACTAGATACTTCATGGTGAGGTTCACTTTGAAATAGTTCATTTAAATTAATTAGTTCATTTAAATTAATTGAGTTAACCCATTTAATTTGAATTTAATATATTTGATAGTTTATATATATATATATATATATATATATATATATATATATATATATATATATATATATATATATATATATATAAGGTTAGTTTAATTGATGGTGGATAATGTTGTTTCTTATTTAGCTTGTTTTGTGTTAGTAGAGATTTGTTCAAATCTCATGGGGCTATGTGTACTTGTTTATGCACATTGGTTTACTAGGGATGTCATCCTTAAATGCAAGGAAACATTCATTGGATTCTTCTGTAAGGGTTTCCTTGAAAAAAAAATTGTATATCTTGAAATGTGTTGACGATAAATATATAGTAAGATAATTTTATAGCAAATCATGATATATTATTTTGATAAAAATTATTTAAAAAAAAATACTACATGATTAAACACTGCAATAAATATAGTTATAGTTTACCATGTTAAAAAGTTGTGAAAAATTCAAATAATACCCACATATATAATATGACTACATTGATGAGTTGTATAAGAAAAGTTTATGTTGCATCCATTTTATGACATAGTGCTTGTATGATGGTGTTATTTATTAGTACTCGTCGAACGCGTAGAGGGACTATAGCGATCGATAATTCGTTGACTTTATATTTTTTTTTTTTTGTTAATTTGGCCGAGCCTGCTGGCATCGGGATTAACCTGTGGCTTGAGAAACCGCGACTCAAGGGCATCTAAGCCGTCAAAATCATCTGGGGATCGCACCCAGCCTGAGCCACACCAACCCTTAACATGGTTGGATTTTTTGTCCCCGCAGGTTTCGAACCGGTGACTTTTCAACACAGAGTGGCTTAACAACACACTCCATCACCCACTGTCCTACACCTCGAGGACTGAAAAAATTGAAGGACATGGGGGTGGGCTTTGATCCACTTATGTGTGCACGGGTCACGATACCATTTAATATGGTATCTCTGGGTGCAACCTCACGTTTGACCACTACCTCAAGGTGTCCCCATGGCTCCAGGTAAAGCCCTCACGAGAATTGAACCTTGCCCAACAATGAAAAACTCCTCGCTTTCCACCATTGGATCCAACCCCTTTAGGAAAAAATTTGAAGGACATGGGGGTGGGCTTTGATCCACTTATGTGTGCACGGGTCACGATACCATTTAATATGGTATCTCTGGGTGCAACCACACGTTCGACCACTACCTCAAGGTGTCCCCATGGCTCCAGGTAAAGCCCTCACGAGAATTGAACCTTGCCCAACAGTGAAAAACTCCTCGCTTTCCACCATTGGATCCAACCCCTTTGGGCATTCGTTGACTTTATATTAGTTTGTCGTTTGACTACAAATTTTTCATACTTTCTAATGTTCAACCTACAGAACTAAAAACATTATTTTTTATATAATAAAAAAACCCATATATGTCATGATCTGATTGGATGATAGATTTGAGGTCTTATTGCCAGCTTCATTATTCCCAATGAATTATATGTTGCCATATCCAAAGTTTTATCATGTACGGTACTTTTTTTTATTTGTACTATTCATATTGAAATGTTTAGATATCCAAAGTTTATAGTGATCGATAATTCGTTGACTTTATATTAGTTTTTTGTTTGACTACAAATTTTTGCATAA